>CM062296.1:517691404-517774157 GCA_031216915.1 Pictodentalium vernedei | reverse complement strand
AAACCGGATCTTTGCCATCAATGGATTTCGTTACTGAAAGCTCTACAACATTCTCTGCAGACTACAGCGCTTTCACATACTGGTTTATACTCTGGTTTATCACCTTTGAATGTCTGACCATTTGTCTGGGCGTGACCCAGGGGCATAGCCAGGACTCTATATTTTGGGGCCTTGTCAGTGTTTTGTTGGTGGGGAGGGGGGGAGGGGGGGTCCTACCATGATATTTGAAAGGTTGTTGTCGGTTTTCGGGTGTCCTCTGATCGTTTCTTCATCCTCACACTTCCATGAAGGGAAGAGGGGAAGAGGGAGGATGGGGTAATGACCAGAGGATCCTAGTTGAGGAGCTCGTTCCAATGAGGGGTCATAACCTATGTTTTTGAGACAAAAATGAAAAAAAATAATGAAAATTTATTGGCGATGTTTGAAAATAGCGCTGGCCGTTGGGCAAAGACGATTTTCTTCAAGTAGCTTTATTTCATATTTTAAATAATAAATAAGAATTTGCTGTAAACCTACCAAAATAAATAACAGTCACCTCAATTTAACCTTGATGACTTTCATTAGGTATCAATCAAGTTCTCATAAGCTCAAAAATTCCGGAACAAAAGCCGCAAAATAATTATGGCGAATTTCACAGTTTACAGTACCATACAATTACATGCAAAGTTCAAATTGGATTCAATTTACAAGAAATGATTTGGGTACCCACGGATATGTGATTTCAATGAAATCACATCCCCATGGATGTCCAAACAATCTCTAATAAAAGATGTACACAACTCGATCAAACGCCAAACGTGTTTCAATCACCAGGAAGAGTTTTCGTGTACACGAACCACTCTTTCGACACAAAAAAATACCCCATATCCCCAAGGGATAAAACATTTCTCTGATTGAAATGGTAGAATTGACAGTCTATTAAAACTTTTTATCGTGTTTTGAAAGCAAAATTTTGTTTCATTTCGCTCATGATAGCTGCCAAAACTAGCTTCTCGGATCCATTATCTGACCCATTCTTGCTCTTTTGACACAATAATACCCTATGTCATTGACAAGTTAAAAGCCTCTGTGGTTGAAAAAATGGAATTCAAAGTCCATTTGAACTTTTTATCATCTTTTGGAAGTAAAGTTTTGCTTCATTTGCCTTCTGAAATGTGCCATAAGTAGCCTCTTGAATTCCTTATATGTGACCAAAAAATCGCGAATCTGTTGTCTTATTTTTCTTTCTCCTCGCTGCTGGAGAGCCCATACCACCTATTGGTGGCGATGACCTCCTATAATCTATGATATCGTGGTATTCAAAAGGCATTAACCCCAGCCAGCCACCCCCCACCACCAACAAAGAGCAAGCAAAGATCTGTTATAAGTCCATTTTCACATAGCCGCCATCAAGATTTTCGTGCTAGACAATTGCTTAAAAGGGAAGCATGGCGGGGTGAGGTACCCTACAAAACGTTGCACAGAGCCGGCTTATTTCCCAAACAGGTCTGGTTTGGCTATTATAGACTGTTGTGTGACCTTGACCTCCAACTAAATTGTACATGACTGTACACGGCCCGAATCAAGACATCAGTAGATTATTTTGGTTATATCACCAATAATAGACATTATTTACTAAACGCACACCATCACAAAATAAACTTATGGTTCGATATAGTCATTTGGCCGCCGAGGGTATCCGATCACCCCGGGTATACGATCATCCCGGATGTGACCCTTTACTGGCAAACGAGACCTCAGTAGGGAACATTTACCCAAACCAGACACAACAATTGTCACATGCGCGGCCGAGAAGTCACTGAGCAAATAGATGGCTCTCTCTCTCTCTCTCTCTCTCTCGCAGTAGCTGTAAACACAGCCCATTCCTTCATTTATTTATACACTCAGAACAGGATCAAGCTACTCCATTTGATAATTCCATCACCAAAGTGAATTCCCGATGAGAAAGTAACCCATTTGTCTGCCCGTGACCAGTTATTCTAATAAAAAACATTCAGAGATAGTGGGGATAGAGCTCAATAGACAATCACTCATATATTTGTGGGAAGCAGCATCAATGTGTTAATAGGCTCATCAAAAATTTGTTTTTCTGCGTTCTTCTCAATTTTCAGATGAAAAAGCTCAGGAACTGAAAATAGGAGGAAAATCCTGTGTACTGTGCGGGCACAATCACTTCATCTAGTTATTAGTTATTTTTATTTTTTTTTATTTTTTTTTTTCCAACCCTTTTATAATCACTAAATCTTGGACACGATCTTTATGATTTTTTTTAAACTTGGGGAACGCGTAGAGTGTCCCAAAGTATATGCTTGTGTAGCTAAACCATTTCGGGCTAAATTCTCCTATGACCCTCTTTTGGAGCCGGAACGTCCTTCAAAACGCCCGAAATGGCCAAAAAATCGAAAAAAAACAAATTCGATTTTTTGTGTGCTTTGTATCAGTCATTAGCCCCCAAAACACCCCCCCCCCCCCCCCCCCCAAATTTTTCCTCACAAAACATTTCGGTTCGGACTCCTCGACCAAAAACGAAAAATCGGTCTTCGGACTGGTAATTTGACCTGATTATACTGTACTACAGGAGTGGGTTAAAAGCGGCGATGATTGAGAATGTGTAGCCCGTATATAGGTAAAAAGATTCCCCGTAGTTTGGAAGCACAATTTTGTTGCGTTTGGCTTCGGGCAGTCGCCAAAGGTACACTCTCAGCTTCTCAACAGTCCGTTCACCCTCTTTTTGGCATGAGAATACTCGGTGTCTTTCGAGTGGCATAAGGTTTCTGTGATTGAAATGGCAACATTCACGGACTCCATAAACCTTTCCCCGCCCCAGGGGAATAGGGTTTTATTTCACTTGGCTTCTGATGGGTGGAGAACTGTCACTCCGTTTCGGACTTGGAAAATTTTGAACAAAAATCGGAATTTTTTTTTTTGGTTTTCTATGCGCTTTGGTCAATTTTGAGACGAAAATTTTTTTTTTTTTTTTTACCTGGAAGTTTTTGGTCCGGTCTTCGGACTGGTACTAAGACCTTATTATATTTTACTACCGGAGTGGGTTAAAAGCGGTGGTGATTGAAAAATGTGTATCCCGTATATAGGTAAAAAGATTCCCCGTAGAGTGGAAGCACAACCTTGTTGCATTTGGCTTCGGGCGGTCACCAAATGAACACTCTCGGCCTCTCAACGGTCTGTACACCCTCTTTTTGGCATGAGAATACTCGGCGTTCTTGACTCGTATAAGATTTCCGTGATTGAAATGGCAACATTCATGGTCTCTTTAAACCTTCCCCCACCCCATGTGAATAGGGTTTTATTTCACTTGGCTTCTGATGGCTGGATAACTACCACTCCGGTTCGGACTTGGAAAATTTTGAACAAAAATCGGAATTTTATTTTCGGTTTTCTATGCGTTTTGGTCAAGTTTGCGACGAAATTTTTTTTTTTTACCTGGAAGTTTTTGGTCCAGTCTTTGGACTGGTACTACGACCTGATTATATTTTACTACCGGAGTGGGTTAAAAGTGGTGGTGATTGAAAAATGTGTAGCCCGTATATAGGTAAAAAGATTCCCGTAGTGTGGAAGCACAATCCTCTTGCATTTGGCTTCCGGCGGTCGCCAAATGTACACTCTCAGCCTCTCAACGGTCCGTACACCCTCTTTTTGGCATGAGAATACTCGACTTTCTTGAATAGTATAATACTCCAGTGGTTGAAATGGCAACATTCACGGTCTCTTTAAACCTTTCCCCATCACATGGGAATAGGGTTTTATTCCACTTGGCTTCTGATGGCTGGAGAACTACCACTCTGGTTCGGACTTGGAAAATTTTAAACAAAAATCGTAATTTTTTTTTTTGGGGGGGGGGGGGGGGGGGGTTCTTTGTGTTTTGGTCAAGTTTGAGACGAAAAAATTTTTTTTTTTTCCTAGAAGTTTTTGGTCCGGTCTTCGGAGTGGTACTACGATGTCATTATACTTTGCTACCGGAGTGGTTTAAAAGTGGTGGTGATTGAAAATCTGTAGCCCGTATAGAGGTAAAAATATTCCCTATAGTGGGGAAGCACAATCCTGTTGCATTTAGCTTCGGGCGGTCGGCAGATGTACACTCTCGGCCTCTCAACGGTCCGTACACCCTCTTTTGGGCATGAGAATAATCGACGTTCTTGAATCGTATAAGGCTTCTGTGGTTGAAATGGCAACATTCACGGTCTCTTTAAACCTTTCCTCATCCCATGGGAATAGGGTTTTATTCTACTTGGCTTCTGATGGCTGGAGAACTACCACTTAGGTTCGGACTTGTTTTTATTTGGATTTTCCTTTGAAAAAGAAAAATCTGTTATTCTTCGAGTTCTTATTTTTTTTTTCCAACGCTTTTATAATCACTAAATCTCGGAAAAAAACTTTTTTTTTAAACGCGTAGAGCATCCCAAAGTATGTGCTTGTGTCGCGAAACTGTTTCGGGCTAAATTCTCCTATGACCCTCTTTTGGAGCCAAAATGACCTCCAAAACGCCCGAAATGGCCGAAAAATCGAAAAAAAGAATTCGATTTTTTTGTGTGCTTTGTATCAGTCATTAGACCAAAAAACACCCACCAAAATTTTTCCTTCCAAAACGTTTCGGTTCGGACTCCACGACCAAAAATAAAAAAATCGGTCTTCGGACTGGTAATTCGACCTGATTATACTGTACTACCGGAGAGGGTTAAAAGCGGCGGTGATTGAGAATGTGTAGCCCGTATATAGGTTAAAAGATTCCCCGTAGTTTGGAAGCACAATTTTGTTGTCTTTGGCTTCGGGTGGTCGCCAAAGGTACACTCTCAGCCTCTCAACGGTCCATACACCCTCTTTTTGGCATGAGACTACTCGGCTTTCTTGACTCATATAAGGTTTCTGTTATTGAAATGGCAACATGCACGGTCTCTTTAAACCTTTCCCCACCCCATGGGAATAGGGTTTTATTTCACTTGGCTTCTGATGGCTTGAGAACTACCACTCCGGTTCGGATTTGGAAAATTTTGAACAAAAATCAGATTTTTTTTTTTTGGTTTTCTATGCGTTTTGGTCAATTTTGAGACAAAATTTTTTTTTTTTTTACCTGGAAATTTTGGGGTCCAGTTTGGACTTGGAATATTTTGACTGAAAAAACAAACTTTTTTCTTTCGATTGCCGCTTTGACCTGACAAAACTGTACTACGAGACGGGTTAAAGTGGCCATTATTCAGAATTTGGATGTTGAGGCTCTTCCGCCACCCGTAAAACTATCCGAAGCGACTGCCCAACCCCCACCCAACACAAACACCCATTAGTTGGACTCTACAGACTCTGGCATCCAAGCCAGGAAACACGTCTGAAAAACATTGATCATTTTGCACCCGGCGACCTCAACTTCAGTGAAGGCTGTATATAACGTTACACAGTATTTTGTATCCTAAACTGAAATTGAAAGTAGAACAGTGAGAGTCTGTTATTTTTATGGGCATATGACTCCAGCTACTCATCCCCTCCCCCACCCTCATTGAATTTGATGACCATGGCAATTCCGACGGTATTGCCAAATGTCAAAGCCAAATTAGATTTCTGCTGAATATTGTCAGTTACGTTGTGATTCAAATTTATTTCGAATAAAAAATGTGATCTTACTGACTTGAACACACTCCAAAGGGGTCGCAGAGCAATTTGAACGTGTTTGTGTTGGGGCGAGGGGGGGGCGCAGGTTTCTGCTGCGAACTGCCAACATTAATGCTTTAATGCTTCCTCCCCAAGAGAAGTTTCGAAAAAGAAAAGAAAGGCATTTCTAGAATTCCGGTATTTTGGTGAAAATGTTTCTTGTTGGGCAGAAACCCCTAAAAATGCCCAAAGCTTCGAAGGCCAATATCTCATGAAGGAAAAAAAGCTATTGACTTAATTGTTAGACAGACTTGTCAGAATTACTCTTGTCTGAAACAAATATAATCGGTATTTTTTTCCATTTTTTATGTTTTCTGCCAAAATTTTTCACAAAATGGAAATTTATCTCGAAAATCGGCCATTTTGGATTGAAATATTGAGATTTAAATATAATGAGCCCTCTAAAAGGTATCCAAATTGAAGGCAATAATAACTCTTTATAAAAAAATCGAAAAAATTTCAGTTTGATTTTTCGTTAATCGGAAATGGCGGCCAAAAAATCGGAAATTTATTTTGACAAGCTACGAATGAGGCATTAGGAGGCTCTAGAATTGTTCTCTCAGGGTCTTATTTTAAAATAAAAGTGCCAATGACACTGTAGCTCAACTTGTCAAGACATGTACATGTATAGTATGTGACACAGCAATGACAAACATCTAGGTAATGACCTGATAACAAAGGTACATATAAAGTATTGAAACGGCCTGTACATAAATACTGACCGTAGCCTGTAACAAATGTATAGGTAAAGTATTGTAAAGGTGGGTGACAGTCAGATGCTAAACTAGAAAAGAAATCTTGAGTCCCAGAGTGGGTCTGACTGAACCCCAAAATATTTGTTCTCATAGCACAGAGATAACAAAGGCACCCCAAAACACACTCATTCCTGTCCCAAGGTGAAAACAAAGGTACCCAAGAAGTTTCGTAAAGATCAGTTCATAAATACGAGCTGTATAGAAGTTGTGACAAAAAACTGATTGGACATAATTTCGGTACAAAATGGCCACTGGCAGCCATCTTGAATTTTAGACCGCACTCAGAAACACTCGTTCTCGTCCCAAGTTGATAACAAAGGTACCCAAGAAGTTTCGTGAAGTTCGGTTGATAAATACAGCCTCAAGCCTGAGCCGTATTGACATGTGCACTTACATGTAGTGTATAACTAGCACTAAATAAATCAAAATTCATCTAATTTGCAAAATTTCTGCACGAGAAAAAAACCTGTATTATATGTGATGTATCCCATGGTACTAAACATTCATACAAAAAATTATTCAAATCAGAGCTTTCATGTAGAAGTTCTGCGCAAAAATCAGATTGCCCCTAATTTTGAACAAAATGGCTGTCAGCGGCCATCTTGAATTTCGGACTGCACCCAAAAACACTCGTTCTCGTCCCACGGTGATACCAAAGGTACCCAAGAAGTTTCGTAAAGGTCGGTTCATAAATGCGGCCTCTAACCAGAGCCGTATTGGCATTTGCACTGACAGTGCTGAAAGTAACACTAAATACATCAAAATTAGTCTAATTTGCATAATTTATGTACGAGAAAAAAACCCGTATTATATGTGATGTATCCCATGGTACTAAACATTCATACAAAAAATTATTCAAATCAGCGCTTTCATATGGAAGTTCTGTGCAAAAAACAGATTTCTGCAACGTCGGTACAAAATGGTGGATGGCAGCCATCTTGAATTTTGGACCGAACCCCAAAACACTCGTTCTCGTCCCACGGTCATAACAAACTTTCGTAAAGATCGGTTCATAAATACGGCCTCTAGCCAGAGCCATATCGAATTGTTGACGTACGGACAGACGGACAGACAGACGACAGGCCATGACAAAAGCTCAAATTTGGCTTCGCCAAAGTTGAGCTAAAAAATCAGGAAGGGGTCACCCCTCCAATACCCTCCCCCATCTCAAGGCTGTGCACTTTGGGTATGCCTAATATATTACGGTCTTTGGTTTCAAGTTTGCATTAGCTTTAGGTATACAATTGCCCCCTCTCCACACCCATGTCAAATTTTTAAATACTGCTCACTTCGGTCCTGGGAAGTTGCCTTCTGGTACCGTGTTTCAGTTTCAGGCTTTCACCATAAGAGCTCACGGCATAGATAATTAACTGAGATTTATCCATCTACCTGAAGACCCTGCGACGTACATGTAGGTAAGAAGCAACAGGAAGGGTTGGGGCAATATGACCAATGCCTGGTGGAATTCCTCTAAAATGACAGCAGTATACATGATTGGTTAATCTTGACTTCAGGCCTATACTTGTTGTGATCGTACAAATCTAGGCTTGTCATTATCAGAATGGCAGGAGAGCCATAATGTTCCGTCTAAAATGGGTCCAGGAGGTCCATTCTTGGTCCACCTTAATTCATCAAAAGCGGGCGACTGGGTTCAGGCCTATTCTTGAGTTGACACGAAGTTAGTTGAGCTTTGCCGATCCAGTGACCAGTGATGTCCCACAAATATCAAACAGTTTACCTTGGGAACCAGCAATAAATTTGGTGAAAACACCCAAAGAATAGGAAATACTGGTAAATATATTGGAAGAATTGTTACTCAATAAAGAAATATTTTGAAATGATCTTATTCCGAAAACAGAACGTTTCAAAATAAACGGGAATGTGAAATTAAGGAAGAAAGCTGTAATCAGCTGCTCTGTACATCGAGGGAGAGTACTCGACACAATTCTCTTGCCAAAGCATTCTGTTTCAAAAATGCATTGTCATTCACATGGTTACTTAAAGAAGGCTGTGCACTGCACAACACAGCGTTATGACAGAATTTGTATCTTTCACTTTGCGACATGATGGAACTCTGATCTAAATAATTATGGCAGAGGACAGTTGTTGAAACCGATTGTATATCCAAGACTGACCTTTAGTTGGTATAAAACTAGCAGTTGGATATGATAATAACTCACATATTTGTGATTATTTGAAATCAAAATTTGCAGTAAAACCCGCAGACCTCGGAATTCCTGTTTCTCTTAAATATTTGAGTTTACTTAATCAGTCCTTGCGGATAGAATACGAATTCAAATGATTTGTTGTAATTTGTAATGTATTCAGACAAATATGCGCTTTTAGATTATATAGGGTAGGTGTTCAGTGTCATTTTACGTTTTGGGTGAAAATCATTGAAACTTTGATGTGTCTGATTATAGGAAATATCCGGACAGTTACCTACCCGGAATTCTACTTCTGAATGGGAATTACAACTGACATAGATGTACTGGCAAATGTCGTCCACTCGTTGGCCTTTAGTGAGGTTCATATAGTAATAATGCGCAGTTTCAAATGGCTATGGTTGTTCCAATGTACGGAGCCTTTGCAGTCGGTACAGAATTTCATTAGATGCGACCTCTGGGAGCTGGCGTACTGCATAGAGGTCCTGCCAACTTGATTCAGTAGAGTAGCCAAGGAATTAAGGGGGGCATGTCCCCTAAATGTTTAACCCCCCCCCCCCCCACACACACACACATACACACAAACACACAAAAATGACCCAATGCAATTTCACACAACTTAGAGCCCCCACAAATGCTCTCCAATATAGGGCAGCACATGCAACAACTGCTCAGATTGAATCTTAAGACTACTGAACTTTGCAAAATATTCTCGGGGAGGCTTTGTCCTTACTAGGAGTCTATGACCCTCTGGCCATTACCCCCTCCGCAAATATCTCTGTCCTAATCCCGAAACCCAAATATCACGATAGTTATCACACTTCTCTCCTGAACAATAACTGTCAGAAAAACGAGAAGACCCCAGTGATTTACATCAAACAGGGTTTCTGTAAAAAATATCTTGCCATTATACCATCTACCGTCAATGTGTTAATAGGCTCACCAAAAATCTGTTTTCTGCGTTCTTCTCAAGTTTGAGACGAAAAATCCCAGGAACTGAATATAGTAGGAAAATCCTGTGTATTGTGTGGGCACAATCACTTCATCTAGTTTGGATTTTCCTTTGAAAAAGGAAAATCTATCTGTTATTCTTCGGGTTTTTATTTTTATTTTTTTTTTCCAACGCTTTTATAATCACTAAATCTCAGAAAAAAACTTTAAGATTTTTTTTGAACTTGGGGAACGCGTAGATCGTCCCAAAGTATTTGCCTGTCTCACTAAACCGTTTTGGGCTAGCATTTCTGATGGCCATTTTTAGGGGGCCCGAAGGTCCTCCAAAACGCCAAAAATGGCCAAAAATCGAGAAAAAAAAAATCGATTTTTTTCGTGCTTTGTATCAGTTATTAGCCCCAATAACATCCCCCAAAATGTTTCCTCCCAAAACATTTCGGTTCGGACTCCACGACCAAAAAACGAAAAATCGGTCTTCGGACTGGTAATTCGACCTGATTATACTGTACTACAGGAGAAGGTTAAAAGTGGCGGTGATAGGGAATGTGTAGCCCGTATATAGGTAAAAAGATTCCCCATAGATTGGAAGCACAATTTTGTTGTGCTTGGCTTCGGGCGGTCGCCAAAGCTACACTCTCGGCCTCTCAACGGTCCGTACACCCTCTTTTTGGCATGAGAATACTCGGCGTTCTACTCGTATAAGGTTTCCGTGATTGACAAGGCAACATTCAGGGTCTCTTTAAACCTTTCCCCGCCCCAGGGGAATAGGGTTTTATTTCACTTGGCTTCTGATGGCTGGATAACTACCACTCAGGTTCGGGCTTGGACAATTTTGAACAAAAATCGGAATTTTTTTTTTCGGTTTTCTATGCATTTTGGTCAATTTTGAGATGAATTTTTTTTTTTTACCAGGAAGTTTTTGGTCCGGTCCTCGGACTGCTACTACGACCTGATTATACTTTACTACCAGAGTGGGTTAAAAGCAGTGGTGATTGAAAAATGTGTAGCCCATATATAGGTAAAAAGATTCCCCGTAGTGTGAAAGCACAATCTTGTTGCATTTGGCTTCGGGCGATCACCAAATGTACGCTCTCGGCCTCTCAACGGTCCATACACCCTCTGTTTGGCATGAGAATACTCGGCGTTCTTGACTCGTATAAGGTTTCTGTGTTTGAAATGGCAACATTCACAGTCTCTTTAAACCTTCCACCACCCCATGGGAATAGGGTTTTATTTCACTTGGCTTCTGATGGCTGGATAACTACCACTCCAGTTTGGACTTGGAAAATTTGGAACAAAAAGCGGAATTTTTTTTCGGTTTCTATGCGTTTTGGTCAATTTTGAGACGAAAAACCTGGAAATTTACCAAACTTTTTTCTTTCGATCTCCACTTCGACCTGACAAAACTGTATGGATTTACTGGCAAATGTTGTCCACTCGTTGACATTTAATGAAATCGACATACTAGTAATAATGCACACTTTGGAATGGCTGTGGTTGTTCCAACAATATATGGAGCCTTGGCGGTCAGTACAGAATTTCATTAGATGTGACCTCCGGGAGCTGGCGTACTCTATAGAGGTCCTGCCGACATTGCTGCTGTTTTGATTCAGTAGCGTTGCCACAGAATTAAGAGGGGGGAGGGGACAAGTCCACTAAATGTTACCCCCCCCCCCCCCCCAAAAAAAAAAAAAAAACAACAACAAAAACAATGCAATTTCACACAGCTTAGAGCCCCCAGAGATGCTCTCCGATGTAGGGCAGCACATGCTACAACTGCTCAGATTGAATCTTAAGAGTTATTGAGTATGGAACTTTATAAAATATTTTCGGGGAGGCTTTGTCCTTACTAGGAGTCACTGGTCAAACAGGGTTTCTGTAAAAAAATCCTGTCATTATATCGTCTGCCGCCATTGTGTTAATAGGCTCATCACGTCTGAAAAACATTGATCATTTTGCACCTGGAGACCTCAACTTCAGTGAAGGCTGTACATAATGTTACACAGTATTTTGTATCCTAAACTGAATTCGAAAGTAGAACACTCAGAATCTGTTATTTTTTATGGGCATATGACTCCAGCTACTCATCCCCTCCCCCGCCCTCAATGAATTTGATGACGGTGGCAATTCCGACGGTATTGCCAAATGTCATAGCCAAATTAGATTTCTGCTGAATATTGTCACTTCCTTTGTGATTCAAATTTATTTAGAATTAAAAATGCGATGGTGTCGTATTGGCCTTCGATTACCTCTTACTAACTTGAATACACTCCACAGAATTCACAGAGCAATTTGAACTTGTTTGTGTTGGGGCGAGGTAGAGGGGAGGGGTGCGGCAGATGTTTCTGCTGCGAGCTGCCAACATTAGGGCTTCCTCCCCTAGAGAAGTTTCGAAAAAGCAGAGAAAGGCATTTCTAGCATTCGGGTATTTTGGGGAAAATGTTTCTTGTTGGGCAAAAATGCCCCAAAACGCCCAAAGTTTTGTAGGCCAATATCTCATGAAGGAAAAGAGCTATCGACTTAATTTTTAGACAGACTTGTCAGAATTACTCTTGTCTAAAACAAATATAATCAATATTTTTTTTCCATTTTTTATGTTTTCTGACAAAATTTTTCACAAAACGGAAAGTTATCTAGAAAATCGGCCATTTTGGATTGAAATCTTGAGATTTATATATAATGGGCCCTCTAAAAGGGATCCAAATTTAAGGAAGTAATACCTCTTTATAAAAAAAATCGAAAAAAATTTGGTTCGATTTTTCGTTAATCCAAAATGGCGGCCAAAAAAATCGAAAATTTATTTTTCGTTTTTTTATGCGTTTTGTTCAATTTTGAGACAAATTTTTTTTTTTTTACACTGAAAATTTTCGGTCCGGTTCGGAAATTTTCGAACAAAATCCGGAAATTTTTGTTTTTGTTTTTTAGGCGTTTTGGTCAGTTTTCCACAAATTTCTCTGTCCTAGCCCCGAAACCCGTCAACAACCTTCCAAATATCGTTGTAGTTATCACACTTCACTCCTGAACAATAGCTGCCAGACAATCGAGAATACCCCAGTGATTTACATCAAACAGGGTTTCTGTAAAAAAAAAAATCCTGTCATTATACCGTCTACCGTCAATGTGTTAATAGGCTCATCAAAAATCCAATTTTCTGCGTTCTTCTCAATTTTGAGACGAAAAAGCCCAGGAACTGAAAATAGGAGGAAAATCCTGTGTATTGTGTGGGCACAATCACTTCATCTAGTTTTTATTTTTTTTTCTAATTTTTTTTTTCCAACCCTTTTATAATCACTAAATCTCGGATATGATCTTTACGATTTTTTTTAAACTTGTGGAACGCGTAGAGTGTCCCAAAGTATATGCTTGTGTCGCTAAACCGTTCCGGGCTAAATTATCCTATGACCCTCTTTTGGAGCCGAAACGTCCATCAAAACACCCGAAATGGCCAAAAAATAAAAAAAAAACTAGATGAAGTGATTGTGCCCGCACAATACACAGGATTTTCCTCCTATTTTCAGTTCCTGAGCTTTTTCATCTGAAAATTGAGAAGAACACAGAAAAACGAATTTTTGATGAGCCTATTAACACATTGATGCTGCTTCCCACAAATATATGAGTGATTGACTATTGAGCTCTATCCCCACTCTCTCTGAATGTTTTTTATTAGAATAACTGGTCTTGGGCAGACAAATGGGTTACTTTCTCGTCGGGAAAGCACTTTGGCGATGGAATTATCAAATGGAGTGGCTTGATCCTGTTCTGAGTGTATAAATAAATGAAGGAATGGGCTGTGTTTACAGCTACTGCGAGATAGAGAGTGGGAGAGAGAGAGAGAGAGAGAGAGAGAGAGAGAGAGAGAGAGAGAGAGAGAGAGAGGGGGGGGAGAGAGGGGGCGAGAGAGAGAGGGCCATCTATTTGAACAGCGACTTCACGGCCGCGCATGTGACAATTGTTGTGTCTGGTTTGGGTAATTGTTCCCTACTGAGGTCTCGTTTGCCAGTAAAGGGTCACATCCGGGGTGATCGTATACCCTCGGCGGCCAAATGACTATATCGAACCATAAGTTTATTTTGTGATGGTGTGCATTTAGTAAATAATGGCTATTACTGGTGATATAACCAAAATAATCTACTGATGTCTTGATTCGGACCGTGTACAGTCATGTACAATTTAGTTGGAGGTCAAGGTCACACAACAGTCTATAATAGCCAAACCAGACCTGTTTGGGAAATAAGCCGGCTCTGTGCAATGTTTTGTAGGGTACCTCAGCCTGCCATGCTTCCCTTTTAAGCGATTGTCTAGCACGAAAATCTTGACGGTGGCTATGTGAAAATAGACTTATAACAGATCTTCGCTTGCTCTTTTTTGGTGGTGGGGGGGGGGGGGGGGGGAGGGGTGGCAAGCTGGTTGGCTGGCTGGGGTTAATGCCTTTTGAATACCACGATATCATAGCTTATAGGAGGTCATCGCCACCAATAGGTGATCTGGGCTCTCCAGCAGCGAGGAGAAAGAAAAATAAGACAACAGATACGCGATTTTTGGTCACATAAGGAATTCAAGAGGCTACTTATGGCACATTTCAGAAGGCAAATGAAGCAAAACTTTACTTCCAAAAGATGATAAAACGTTCAAATGGACTTTGAATTCCTTTTTTCAACCACAGAGGCTTTTAACTTGTCAATGACATAGGGTATTATTGTGTCAAAAGAGCAAGAACGGGTCAGATAATGGATCCGAGAAGCTAGTTTTGGCAGCTATCAGGAGCGAAATGAAACAAAATTTTGTTTTCAAAATACGATAAAAAGTTTTAATAGACTGTCAATTCTACCTTTTCAATCAGAGAAATGTTCTATCCCTTGCGGATATGGGGTATTTTTGTGTCGAAAGAGTGGTTCGTGTACACGAAAACTCTTCCTGGTGATTGAAACATGTTCGGCGTTTGATCGAGTTGTGTACATCTTTTATTAGAGATTGTTTGGACATCCGTGGGGATGTGATTTCGTTGAAATCACATATCCGTGGGTGCCAAAATCATTTCTTGTAAATTGAATCCAATTTGAACTTTGCGTATAATTGTATGGAACTGCAAACTGTGAAATTCGCCATAATTATTTTGTGGCTTTTGTTCCGGAATTTTTGAGCTTATGAGAACTTGATTGATACCTAATGAAAGTCATCAAGGTTAAATTGAGGTGACTGTTATTTATTTTGGAAGGTTTACAGCAAATTCTTATTTATTATTTAAAATATGAAATAAAGCTACTTGAAGAAAATCGTCTTTACCCAACGTAACGGCCAAAAGCGGCCAGCGCTATTCTCAAACATCACCAATAAATTTTCATTATTTTTTTCATTTTTGTCTCAAAACAACTTTCCAAATATCATGGTAGGGCCTCCCCTCCCCCCCCCCCCCCCCCACCCCCACCAACAAAACACTGACAAGGCCCCAAAATATAGAGTCCAACTATGCCCCTGGGTCACGCCCAGACAAATGGTCACACATTCAAAGGTGATAAACCAGAGTATAAACCAGTATGTGAAAGCGCTGTAGTCTGCAGAGAATGTTGTAGAGCTTTCAGTAACGAAATCCATTGATGGCAAAGATCCGGTTTCTGTGGGAAAATGTTTGTTAACACTGTTTGCATCTGCCAGGCTCCTATAAATGACGCCGGAATCGTCCGTTATATACTACAGGCAGTTTTACGGTGGAGAAACCGGAGATGCTGGATAGAACCAATGGGCAGTGGCAAGCAACTGTCAGACTCCCCAACTTACTAACTCGGCACGAGCAGAGTTAGCAGCAGTTGAAAACAAGTGCACCATCCAAGTGCAGTATACCTTATAGCACACAGCGCCGTCATTCACAAGTGTATTGTTATAAGGCGTACTGTATTGAATGTTGGTGGTACACATATCTTCAAGCTATTGTAAGCCCTGTTGTGCATGCCTTTCGTGAGAGTGGGTATTTTAGTCATGTAAAAGTTGAACAGAATATTTAAAGGATACGCATTAGACCTAAAAAAAATTAAAAAACTGTTTCTCAGGCCCTTTCGCATGGTCCTTTTGACTGCCGCATGCTCTCTTCTTATAACCAATTTAAACTTAAAAAAAATAAAAATTAAATGGTTTTTGTCTGATATTTTACCCAAGTTAAAAAAATTGATGAATTTTTCCCTTGAGTGCAAGAAGGCTTTGCAATAATGCTTTAGCAGTGCAAAGCCTTCTTGCACTCAAGAGATGAAATACACCACCACCCATGCTATTCTGTAGATTATGAGGCCTGAAACTTGAACCAAGAACATGAACTTTTGATGGCAAAGTAGAAATTAGTGAAATAAAAAATAAAATAAATGAAAGTGTCAATGACACTGTAGCTCAACTTGTCAAGACAAAGACATGTACATGTATAGTATGTGACACAGCAATGACAAACATCTAGGTAATGACCTGATAACAAAGGTACATATAAAGTATTGTAATGGTCTGTACATAAATACTGACCGTAGCCTGTAACAAATTGTTAGGTAAAGTATTGTAAAGGTGGGTGACAGTCAGATGCTAAACTAGAAAAAATCTTTGAGTCCCAGAGTGGGTCTGACTGAACCCCAAAATATTTGTTCTCATAGCACAGTGACAACAAAGGCACCCCAAAACACACTCATTCCTGTCCCAAGGTGAAAACAAAGGTACCCAAGAAGTTTCGTGAAGATCAGTTCACAAATATGAGCTGTGTAGAAGTTGTGACAAAAAACTGATTGGACCTAATTTCGGCAGCCATCTTGAATTTTGGACCGTGCCCAGAAACATTTGTTCTCATCCCAAGGTGATAACAAAGGTACCCAAGAAGTTTTGTGAAGATCGGTTCATAAATACAGCCTCTAGCCCGAGCCGTATTGACATGTGCACTTACAGAGTATAAGTAGCACTGAATAAATCAAAGTTCATCTAATTTGCATAATTTCTGCACGAGAAAAAAACCCGTACTATATGTGATGTATTCCATGTTACTAAACATTCATACAAAAATTTATTAAAATCAGAACTTTCCTACAGAAGTTCTGTACAAAAGACTGATTGCACTAATTTTGGTACAAAATGGTTGCTGGTGGCCATCTTGAATTTCGGACCACACCCCAAAACACTCATTCTCACCCCACGGTAATAACAAAGGTACCCAAGAAGTTTCGTAATGATCGGTTCATAAATACGGCATCTAGCCTGAGCCGTATAGAAGTTGTGTACAAAAAACTGATTAGACCTAATTTCGATACAAAATGGCCACTGGCAGCCATCTTAAATTTTGGACCGCACCCAGAAACACTCGTTCTCGTCCCAAGGTGATAACAAAGGTACCCAAGAAGTTTCGTAAAAGATCGGTTCATAAATACGGCCTCTAGCCCGAGCCGTATTGGCATTTGCACTTACAGTGCTGAAAGTAACACCAAAAAACATCAAAGTTAGTCTAATTTGCATAATTTACGCACGAGAAAAAAACCTGTATTATATGTGATGTATCCCATGGTACTAAACATTCATACAAAAAATTATTCAAATCAGAGCTTTCATATGGAAGTTCTGTACAAAAAACAGATTTCTGCATCGTCGGTACAAAATGGCAGCTGGCAGCCATCTTGAACTTCGGACCGCACCCAAAAACACTCGTTCTCGTCCCACAGTCATAACAAAGGTACCCAAGATGTTTCGTAAAGATCGGTTCATAAATACGGCCTCTAGCTCGAGCCATAGCAGCTTGGCACTTACAGCTCTGAAAGTAACACTAAATAAATCAAAGTCAGTCTAATTTGCATAATTTACGCACGAGAAAAAAAAACGTATTATATGTGATGTATCCCATGGTACTAAACATTTATACAAAACTTTATTCAAATCAGAACTTTCATACAGAAGTTCTGTACAAAAAACTTATTTTTGCATCATCGGTACAAAATGGCCGCTGGCAGCCATCTTGAATTTCTGACCAAACCTAAAAACACTCGTTCCCGTCCCAGGGTCATAACAAAGGTACACAAGAAGTTTCACAAAGATCGGTTCATAAATACGACCTCTAGCCCGAGCCATAGCCAATTGTTGACGGACGGACAGATGGACAGACGGACGGATGGACAGACGGACGACGGGCCATGACAATAGCTCAAATTTGACTTCGTCAAAGTTGAGCTAAAAACCACCCGCCCGCATGCAATTTCACAGATAATGGCGTGAGAAACAGAAGATCTACTTTGTGTGGCCTTACAAAACAATATATTTTTTCAAGATTCTTTAGTTTCAGATATTACATGAACATAATGCTATTGTAGCCGGCAGACCTACAAATAGTACGAACTTATCAAACTTGTGTGGGAGAACTACAGGCAAATTATCGACTTTGTGGGAACCAGTGCTCATATTGAAAAACTTGTGCTGTCCGGTGAGATCGAGTCTAAGCGATGACTGGCGCAAGTCTATGGAGATTCCTCGTTGAAAGACTTGTACTGTCCGGCAGGTCTCTTGACTTAAATCGGTTCGGGGGGGGGGGGGGGGGGGAGGCATACAATGGGAGGCATACAAGCACAAGAATACACAGTCCACTCTACGAGATCCTTCTCAGCAAATAAACTTGCTCAGCGTTACAGAGGGTTCTATCCGCACCAGGTGAAGTATTCAAGCCTAAGATATTCATGCCGACATCAAATATTTGTTAATTTTCACACAGGTAACAAACAATTTTGGAAGCTGATGTCATATGCCAGAACGCTAGAAATGCATTCTAAGAGTGTCCTATTTCAAAACTTTTCTATGGGAGCATGCCCAAATACCCCCACTAGCATGGCCAACAATTGCTGTTGGCCACCTGTTACTTTGCGGCAGAAACCTGTGATATACACCCCCCCCCCCCCCCCCCCCCCCAACACACACACATACTTTGAACTTTCTAATTTCTCCATGGCCCTTGCCGGGTGTATTCAAGTAACATTGGTTTGGGAAATTTAAAACAATACGACACCACACCTTTGATTCGTAATAAATTTGAATCACAAAGAAGAAAATGACAATATTCACCAGTCCCCTGAATTGGCTGTGACATTAAATTTTGGCAATTCCGTCGCAATTGCCACCGTCATCAAATTCAATGAGGGCAGAGGGGGGTGGGGGAGGGGCTGGAGTCATATGTTCATAAAAAATAATAGATTCTCAGTGTTGTACTTCGATTTCAAATCTTGTACTTTCTGGTCTCGGTTCTGGTCTGGTGTTAGGAAATCTCTCTGTTGATTTGAATAATGAGTTCTTCTCTGTCATAAATGCATATATTTAGATCTGAATGGCAGCATGTCGCAATGTGAAAGGCACAAATTCTGTCATTACACTGTGTTGAACAATGCATAGGCTTCTAATCACATGAAGTGAATGACAATGCATTTTTGAAACAGAAGGCTTTGACAAGGGAATGAAATTGTACTTTTGAATTGAACTAGGCCTCTATCGAAGCTCATGATATTCCTAACAACTTTATACATCGCTTCTGCAAAAAACCAACATCAAATATTTGGTAAAAAACGTGTTCTGACTCATAACTTTCACAAAGGAAGCGGTCTTGGTGTGCCCGAACGCTAGAAATGCCTTTCTGTCCTTTTTCGAAACTTCCCTGGGGAGGAAACCAACTAGCATTAATTGAACCCGCCCCCCCCCCCCCCGCCCCAACACAAACCTGTTCAAATTGCTCTGCGACCCCTGTGGAGTGTATTCAAGTCAGTAAGAGGTAATTGACGGCCAATACGACGCCATCACATTTTTTTATTCGAAATAAATTTGAATCTGAATCACAAAGAAAGTGACAATATTCAGCAAAAATCTAATTTGGCTGTCAAATTTAATGAGGGCGGCGGGGGGGGGGGGGGGGGGGGGGGGGGGGGGGGGGGGGGGGGGATGAGTAACTGGAGTCATATGCCCATAAAAAATAACAGACTCTCAGTGTTCTACTTTCGACTTCAGTTTAGAATATAAAATACCATGTAACGTTATTATGTGCAGCGTTCACTGAAGCTGAGGTCGCCGGGTGCAAAATGATCAACGTTTTTGCTTGGACGCCAGAATCTGTAGAGTCCAACTAATGGGTGTTTGTGTTGGGTGGGGGTTGGGCAGTTGCGTCGGATAGTTTTATGGGTGGAGGCAGAGCCACAGCATCCAAATTCTGAATAACAGCCACTTTAACCAGTCTCGTAGTACAGTTTTGTCAGGTCAAAGTGGCGCTCGAAAGAAAAAAGTTAGGTTTTTGATAAAAAATTTTCAGTTCCAACCGGACCAAAAAATTTCCAGGTAAAGAAAACACTTTTTTCGTCTCAAAATTGATTAAAACGCATAGAAAACAAGCCAAGACCAATACCGGGTCTGGACCTGCGTCGCTGCATGCAATTGAATCGGCAAACAGGAAGTGGCTGCATGGCAGATCTGAAAATTGCATACACGATGAAATATAAAATCAATCCCTTGCATAGAAGCCGAGAAAAGTTTGACTAAAAATGTCAATGTTCAGTGGGTACAGTAAAATTTCAAAGTATCGGCAAACAGGAAGTGGCTGCACGGCAGATCTGAAAATTTTTTACACGATACAACTCATCATTATGAAGTAGCAGACCAAATATAAAATCAATCCCTTGCATAGAAGCCGAGAAAACCTTGACGGAAAATTTCAATGTTCAGTGGGTACAGTAAAATTTCAAAGTATCGGCAAACAGGAAGTGGCTGCACGGCAGATCTGAAAATTGCTTACACGATACAACTCATCATTATGAAGCAGCAGACCAAATATAAAATCATTCCCTTTCATAGAAGCCAAGAAAACTTTGATGGAAAAAGTTTTTCGGATGGACGGACGGATGGACGGACGGACGGACGGACTGACGAACGGGGTCGAGCGGTTACTAGACCTGCTCTGCCGCTGGCGACGCAGGTAAAAAAAATTCCGATTTTTGTTCAAAAATTTTCCAAGTCCGAACCGGAGTGGTAGTTATCCAGCCATCAGAAGCCAAGTGAAATAAAACCCTATTCCCATGGGGTGGGGAAAGGTTTAAAGAGACCGTGCATGTTGCCATTTCAATAACAGAAACCTTATACGAGTCATGAACGCTGAGTATTCTCATGCCAAAAAGAGGGTGTTCGGACTGTTGAGAGGCCGAGAGTGTACATTTGGCGACGGCTCGAAGCCAAACGCAACAAAATTGTGCTTCCAAACTACGAGGAATCTTTTTACCTATATATGTGCTACAAATTCTCAATCACTGCCGCTTTTAACCCACTCCTGTAGTACAGTATAATCAGGTCGAATTACCAGTCCTAAAACCGATTTTTTCGTTTTTTGGTCGTGGAGTCCGAACCGAAATGTTTTGGGACGAAAAATTTTGGGGGGGTGTTTTTGGGGCTAATGACTGATACAAAGCACACAAAAAATCGAATTTTTTGTTGTTGATTTTTTGGCCATTTCGGGCGTTTTGGAGGACGTTTCGGCTCCAAAAGAGGGTCATAGGATAATTTAGCCCGGAACGGTTTAGCGACACAGGCATATACTTGGGGACGCTCTACGCGTTCCCCAAGTTTAAAAATCGTAAAGTTTTTTTCGGAGATTTAGTGATTATAAAAGGGTTGGAAAAATAATAATAATAATAATAATAATAATAATAATAATAATAATAATAATAAAAAAA
Source organism: Pictodentalium vernedei (assembly GCA_031216915.1). Lineage (NCBI taxonomy): Eukaryota > Metazoa > Mollusca > Scaphopoda > Dentaliida > Dentaliidae > Pictodentalium > Pictodentalium vernedei. Next base: position 517,752,929 of record CM062296.1, on the reverse strand, counting down.
ATAAGAATCCGAAGAAAAACAAATGTATTTTCCTTTTTCAAAGGAAAATAAAAAAAATTCGATTTTTTGTGTGCTTTGTATCAGTCATTAGCCCCAAAAACACCCTCCCCACCCCCAAATTTTTCCTCACAAAACATTTCGGTTCGGACTCCACAACCAAAAAAACGAAAAAATCGGTCTTCGGACTGGTAATTCAACCTGATTATACTGTACTACAGGAGTGGGTTAAAAGCAGTGGTGATTGAGAATGTGTAGCACGTATATAGGTAAAAAGATTCCCCGTAGTTTGGAACCACAGTTTTATTGTGTTTGGCTTCGGGCGGTCGCCAAAGGTACACTGTCGGCCTCTCAACGGTCCATACACCCTCTCTTTGGCATGATAATACTCAGCGTTCTTGACTCGTATAAGGTTTCCGTGATTGAAATGGCAGCATTCACGGTCTCTTTAAACCATTCCCTGCCCCAGGGGAATAGGGTTTTATTTCATTTGGCTTCTGATGGCTGGAGAACTACCACTCCGGTTCAGACTTGGAAAATTTTGAACAAAAATCGGAAATTTTTTTTTGATTTTCTATGCGTTTTGGTCAATTTTGAGACGAAAAAATGTTGTTTTTTTTTACCTGGAAGTTTTTGTTCCGGTCTTCGGGCTGGTACTACGACCTGATTATACTTTATTACCGGAGTGGGTTAAAAGCTGTGGTGATTGAAAATGTGTAGCCCGTATATAGGCAAAACGATTCCCCCGTAGTGTGGAAGCACAGTCTTGTTGCATTTGGCTTCGGGCGGTCGCCAAAGTACACTCGCGGCCTCTCAACGGTCTGTATACCCTCTATTTGGCATAAGAATACTCAACGTTCTTGAATCGTATAAGGTTTCCGTAGTTGAAATGGCAGCATTCACGGTCTCTTTAAACCTTTCCCCATCCCATGGGAATAGGGTTTTATTCCACTTGGCTTCTGGTGGCTGGAGAACTACCACTCCGGTTGGGACTTGGAAAATTTTGAACAAAAATCAGAATTTTTTTTTTGGTTTTCTATGCGTTTTGGTCAATTTTGAGACGAAAACAATTTTTTTTTTTACCTGGAAATTTTTGGGTCCAGTTGGGACTGAAAACTTTTGATCAAAAACTGAACTTTTTTTCTCTCGATCGCCACTTTTACCTGACAAAACTGTACTACGAGACGGGTTAAAGTGGCCATTATTCAGAATTTGGATGTTGAGGCTCTTCCGCCACCCGTAAAACTATCCGACGCGACTGCCCAACCCCCACCCAACACAAACACCCATTAGTTGGACTCTACAACTCGGGCATCCATGCCAGGAAACACGTCTGAAAAACATTGATCATTTTGCACCCGGCGACCTCAACTTCAGTGATCGCTGTACATAATTTGAAATCCAAATTTGCAGTAAAACCTGCAGACATTGGAATTCACGTTTCTTTTAAATATTTAATATTACTTAATCAATCCTTGTGGATAGAATACCAATTCAAATGATTTGTTGTAATTTGTAATATATTCAGAAAAATATGCGCTTTTAGATTATATAGGGTAGGCGTTCAGTGTCATTTTATGTTTTGAGTGAAAAATCATTGAAACTTTAAGGGTGTCTAATTACAAGAAATATCCCTACAATTACTTACCTGCAACTACCCATTTGCTTCCTAACATTCTGACATGGAAGCCAAAAGTAATAGAGCACCACGAAGGCCTGGAATTAGTTGCTGTAGCCAGATTGAGGACTGGGAAACTCTGCCCCCCCCCCCCCCCCCCAAAAAAAAAAAGGTGGGTGTGCGATGGTGGCGAACCGCGACCCCAATAAACATCTCTGTAGAAAATTTACACATTCTGTCAGAAAATAATTTCTGACCAGTGAGGCATAGACTCAGAGCCAGCAGCCCACAGAAGCTAACAAATGTCCGATGACCTCCTACATAACTGTTAGAATATCATGATTGTCAAAGAACTCATTTTTCAAGTCAGCAAAGAGATTTCCCAACACCATACCAGAACCGAGACCGGAAAGTGCGGGATTTAAAAATGTCACACACCACTGTTAACCATTGACTAAACACAGAGCCATGACAAGCCTCAGATGAGTCATTACAAGGTTCTAGAATTGTTATCAGAGCCTCTTATTTAAAAAAAAGTCGGGAAGGGGAGGACACCCTCAAATACCCCCCCCCCCCCCCCTCTTATTTAAAAAAAAGTCGGGAAGGGGAGGACACCCTCAAATAACCCCACCCCCCCCCCCCCCCCCTATCTCGGGATCTCAGGGCTGTGCACTTGGAGTATGCCTAATATGTTACAGACTTTGGGTCCAAGTTTGAATTAGCTTTAGGTATACATATGCCCCCCCCCCCCCCTCTCCCCACACCCATGTCAAATTTTTAAATACTGCTGACTTCCAGCCTGGGAAGTTGCCTTCTGGTACCGCATTTCAATTTCAGGCTTTCACCATAAGAGCTCACGGCATAGATAAATAACTGAGAATTATTCATCTACCCGAAGACCCTGCGACGTACATGTAGGTAAGAAGCAACAGGAAGGGTTGGGGCAATATGACCAATGATGCCTGGTGGAATTCCTCTAAAGTGACAACAGTATACATGACTGGTTACTCTTGACTTTAGGCCTGTACTTGTTGTGGTCGCAGGAGAGCCATAATGTTCCGTCTAAAATGGGTCCAGGAGGTCCATTCTTGGTCCACTTTTATTCATCAAAAGCGGGCGACTGGGTTCGGGCCTATTCCTGAGTTGACACGAAGTCAGTTGAGCTTTGCCGATCCAGTGACCAGTGCTATCCCACAAATATCAAACAGTTTACCTTGGGTACCAGCAAGAAATGTGGTGAAAAAAACCCAAAGAATAATACATACTGGTAAATATATTGCAAGAATTGTAACTCAATAAAGAAATATGTTGATATGATGTTATTTCGAAAAGAGAACATTTAAAAAAATCTGGGAGTGTGAAATTAAGGAAGGAAGCTGCTCTGTACATCAAGGGAGAGTACTCAACACAATTCTCTTGCCAAAGCATTCTGTTTCAAAAACGCATTGTCATTCACTTCACGTTGTTACACGAAGAAAACTGTGCACTGCACAACACAGCGTTATGACAGAATTTGTATCTTTCACTTTGCGACATGATGGAACTCTGATCTAAATAATTATGGCAGAGGACAGTTGTTGAAACCAATTGTATATCGAAGACTGACCTTTAGTTGGTATAAAACTAGCAGTTGGATATGATAATAACTCACATGTTTGTGATTATTTGAAATCAAAATTTGCAGTAAAACCAGCAGACCTCGGAATTTGTGTTTCTTTTAAATATTTAAGTTTACTTAATCAGTCTTTGCGGATAGAATACGAATTCAAATGATTTGTTGTAATTTGTAATATATTCAGAAAAGTTAAAAAATTTATAGTAATTTATATATTTTTTTTACTTACCAATGACCCAGACTTAGCTGGTGCTAACTCTAACAAAACCAGGGCCAAACATAAATTTTGCCCCCCAATCCCCAAAATTTGCATCCAAAACCAAAAGAAATCATGTCCTATAGGACCTGCATACTTCGCCCCTACTGCGCATGCGCAGTGTCAAGGACGTTCCGAAATTGGCGCCAATTATCATTCTTACTGGCAGTGTCTGGTCAGCGCTATGTACTCAGCGGGGAGGCAAGAGTTCCCAACTCCTGGGAGGGCCATCCCCGTCTGGGTCATTGGTTAAGTATAAAAAATATATTAATTACTATAAATTTTTTAAGATTTTTATACTGTACCAATGACCCAGACTTAGCTGAATAGTAAAAAGGCTGGAGGGCCTAGGACATAGAGGAAAATCCAATAAGCTCAACTATATAATATAGAGGCAACCCCTTAAGGAGAAAAGGAGTATTAGGCTTTACATGTATCTTTCTTATTTAATATTAAATTAGAAAGATACAATACCCTTTATAATTGAGCACAATAACATTCATGTTCTCTATTAACATCCAGTATAACCCTTATACTAATTATTTTTAAAGTAAGCCAATAAATAAAGTTAGTCCAGAGAATTGAGACTCTTTATAATCTTTTAAAAGTGTCCGAGTATTGTATATTAAAGCCCGTTTGACACTTGACATATACAAATGCTTCACACCGAGCTACACTTTAAAAATATGACATGAATGAATTTTAACATTAATATTACACTTTAAAACCATCCCGGAAGCGACTCAGAAATACTGACTTTGGAGGAGGCATTCCCTTGCTTTTCACTATAAAGCAGGTGACCTAAGGGAACACCCCCCCCCCCCTTCCCCTTGCCCTGGGTCAAATAGCCCAGAGCGAAGAGGGCAGCCGGACGGAGTCACTGCCGGAACAGAAAGCCTGCATAACTATAGTTGCAACTGTTTAGTGGACGACATTCTGAGCAACAGATAACGGACCTAAACAATGCAGGTCTCCAGAAATGGACTCAATATTTCTGAGATAAAAATTCGTGAATGTGGATGGCTGAGACCAATAAGCAGCCTTCATTAAATCTGTAATAGCAATACTATTAGCGTAAGCCCAAGAAGTAGCAAGAGCTCTTACTTCATGAGCGGAAATCTTAAGCACAGACTGCTGAGAAGAAGATAAACTCTCATAAGCAGTACGGATAGTTAATTGAATCCATCTAGCAATAGAATGGACCGAAATGTCCCTTCTATTAGGCATCAAAGACAGAAAGAAACGTTTCCGTCCCTTTCTGATAAACTGAGATCTCTGTTTATAGATACGTAACGCTCTAACAGGACAGAGTAAAGGCCTACGCCCGTTTGAAGACGGAAGAGCCTTAGTAACAATAGGTTCCGGATATTTATTAGGAGCCTGATTCTTAGCTAAAAAACCCACATTAGTAGTGAAGGTGATAGTGTTCTCGACACTACGATAGTGAGAATCATCCACCGACAGTGCATGAAGCTCACTGACTCTTCTAGCAGAAGAGAAAGCTAAGAGAAAAGCTGTCTTATAAGATAAGAATTTGAAATCTACTGTCCCAAGAGGTTCAAATGGCTTTTCCTTCAATTTAAGAAGAACCCAAGCTAAATTCCATTTAGGAATTAACCTAAGAGTTCTGAGTCTATTTATCGAGAAGTTTCTAACCAACTTAGATAAAGAGACATTAGATCCAATTTGTAAACTATCATGATGTGCATAGGTATCAGATAACATAGACCTATAACCCTTAATAGTAACAGGCTGCAGTTTGATCTCGTCAAACAAGTATACTAGAAAGTTTGCAATGTCTGGAATAGAGGGATCGAAAATATCTACAGAATGATCCCTACACCAACGACGAAAAACCTTCCACTTAGCCGCATAGTTTAGCGAAGAGGAGGTCCTCCTACAGTTAGAAATCGCGTCCATTGCTCGTCCTGTAAAGTGTTTGCCATGCAAGAAGGACCGCACAACGGAAAAACGTGAAGGTTGAGACCTTGCGGGTTGTGATGGAGTTGACGCGATTTCCCCTGCGAAAGAAGATCCTCCCGTGGAGGAAGCTTTCGCGGTAGGTCCCACAACAGACACCTGAGTAGATTTATCCACGGTCTCTGTGGAGACAGAGATGCTACCAACAGAATCTTGCATTGAGATTGTTTTATCTTTAGCAATACTTGCTGAATTAACGGCGCTGGAGGATACGCATATCCTATCATTCCGTCCCAAGGGATCGACAGAGCGTCTACTGCAAATGCTCTTGGATCCGGACACGGAGACACATACGTCTGCAACTGATTGTTGAGATCTGTCGCAAATAAGTCTATCATTGGCCGTTCCCATTGGTAGCAAATCTGATTGAATACTTGTTTGTTGAGAGTCCACTCCGACGGCAACAAGCGACCCTTTCGTGAAAGGGAGTCTGCTAGCACATTCAGACGACCCGGTATGTGACGGACCGAAAGAAGAACCTGATGTTCTAGCGCAAACAGAAGGATTCTTTTCGTTAGATTGAACAACGGAACTGAATGAGTGCCTCCCTGATTCCGTATATACGCCACTACTGTCGTATTGTCGGATAGGATTTGGACATGAGCATTGTGAATTATGTCCATCCAATGACGTAACGCAAGCCAAATTGACATCATTTCCTTGATGTTTATGTGCTTGCACAGGAATTGCGGATCCCAAAGACCCTGGCATCTCGAATCCGTTGGGATTAATGATGCACCCCAACCTGTTTGACTGGCATCCGTCATAATGGTAAAACTCGGATCCGGCAACTGCAGCGGAACTCCCTGAGTTAACCACTGAATGTTTGCCCAAGTTTGAATCTCTTGTTTCACTTGATCTGACAAGAGAACGTCTATGTCGAGCGAATGAATTTTCACACTCCAATTCTGAGTCAAGAAAATTTGGAGAGGACGCGTGCGTAACCGCCCCATCGGAATGAGATCTGCAGCGGCTCCGCACAGACCTATCAATATCATAAATTCTCTCGCTGTGACTTTGTCTGCGTGCAGACAATAGCGAGCGTAACAACTGACTAATTTCACTCTGGTTAACGGCAGACGAACGAGATTGTTGTGCGTCTCGAAGCTCATTCCCAGATGTGTGAATGACTTGGACGGCATCAGATCCGACTTCTCCTCGTTTACTATAAAACCGAGACGTCGGAGCAATAGAAGTAGATTCTGAACATCGTTCTGAAGCGTTAACTCGTTGCCGTACCTCTGAAGAATGTCGTCCAGGTAGGCCGACGTTACTGCAGACGAATGAGCTCGGAAATAGATCATTACCGAGTTCATTACCTGAGTGAAAGCCCAGGGTGCTAGATTCAATCCGAAGCACATCGCCCGGAATTGATACACCACTCCTAGGACTGCGAAGCGTAGATACTTTCTGAATGTCGGATGTACCATGACGTGAAAGTACGCATCTTTGAGATCTATGCTTGTTGCATAATCGTTCACCCGAATACTCGCTCTGACCGACCGAATCGTCTCCATATAAAACTTCGGAGCGACGATCAGCTTGTTTATCCAGCTCAAATCTATGACTGGACGGAACGAGCCATCTGGTTTCGGAACCAGAAACAGATGGCTGTAGAATCCCGGAGTCTCCTGGTTTTCTACGACCTCTACCGCGTTCTTCATTAAAAGAGACTGCACCTCTGATAATAGAGCGTCCCTTTTCTGCGGATTTGACGGAAGTTGAGTCCACTTTTGACTTCGAGTTAATGGAGGCTTTCGTTTGAAGGATATCTTTAGACCTTCCGAAGTCACCCCTCTCACCCAAGGGTCGTCCGTAATCGACGCCCATTCTTGTGAAAAGCTCGACAACCTTCCGCCAACCGGTACGCGATAGAGGTTTAAGCCATCACCTCCTGGACCTGCGAGGCCTGCGGTAGGAGAAACCACGTCCTCCACGACCCGCACCTCGTCCCGTCGACCTCGGGGCGTCCGACCGGTTGTCCCGGCCCGAAGGACGTCCCGAACGTGAGTCGCTACCTTGACGGTCTCTCGAATAAGACCAAGAGGACGCACCGGAACCTCTATAGGAACCTCTCTTGGGCGCATTAGACCCAGAAATGCCTGTCTTATTCTTGTCTGCCGTATCCGACTTCTTAGAAGCAGATTTGAACAACAGAGAATCCGAAGCTTTCTTTGTAATTTTATCATAAATAGCAGAAAGCTTGCCGTCAAAGAGAAGTTCTCCGGAGACCGAAGCGACTCTGAGAGAGTTCTTCACCTTAGTATCCACGAGTGTGGATGTAGCTAGGGCTGCGTCACGTCTAACCAACTCCAGGTTTGCCACTGAAAGGGCGGAGTTACACGTGGAATAAGCTACTGCCCTTGAAAGAAGTCTTAAAGAGGATTGTATATCCTGAAATTCTTTCCCTTGAAGGCGCAGTGATAACGCCTCAGTAAGGTGATCTGCGTAAGATAAGGCATCTAAACTGGCTCTGTTAGACGATATAGTTGTTTCCAACACCGCGGTTGGAATAGATGCCGACGACGGTAATGATAGCTCTAAGTCTTCCGCCTCGTCGTCCATACGCAGAGGAACTCTTGGAATACCATGTCCTGCCGTGTCGAATTTATTCCTTGCATTAATGAAAGGCAGGCTGAGAGTATTGGCGGACAAGAAACCTGCTTTCCCCGTTTCGGAAGCAAGTTTAAATATAGCGTCGTTCAATAATTCAAATGTTCTTGCAACATTATTGGACTGCGACGGAAACTTGGGAGCGATGTCCCTGAACCGCTCGAAAAATTCAGAGTCCAATGACGCTATAATCCTCTTGTCTGGAACCGCAGCAGTCTGGCCCGACGGAACAACTTGAGGGAGAAAGTGCCGGATGAAGTCCACGGCAGCTTTATGTTGTTCCAAAAGGGATAGCTCCAAATCATCCGTATCCCTTTCACCATCCGGTCGGACCTCATGATGCTCCCGGTCGTCCGCCCCCGATACTTCGGCGGAGCGTACCGACCCAGCGCCGTCGGATAATTCCCGATCCGACACCGTTTCTGTCGGCTGCTGGGATGCTGCGATAAGTTGTGCTATCTGCACAAGTACGTCCGGCATCGAGACCTGCGGAGGCGCAATCTTTCGCTGCTTCGCCGAGGGCAGCTCCGCATCTGATGGCTCCCGCATACTTTTTCTATGCGAACGTCCGGAGTCCATCGGCCTCGTGTCCCTGGCTGCCGGATGGTGTGACCTGGTCGCCGAAGAATCCCTGATCGGCGAAGCTGGTAAGATATCGGCGGTCACGCAGCCAAGGTGCGGTCGTGTGCGCTGACGAGAAGAAGAAGCCTGAGCAGTCTCCGCGGACTGCCTATACAACGGAGCATCCCGAGCGACGGACGTATGCTCCGCTTGCGACACATTTTGTACCACAACATTTGGTCCCATATGTTGTTGTACGAGAGAGGGGCCTCTCTCACTCGCGGCCCGGCTGGACCTGGACGAGCTAGGAACCGGACTCAAAGGCTTCCTCTGATCTCGCCTACTATCCGCCGTCGCTGGGTGTGCACGTTGAATGTTTATAGTGCTCACATCACCCAACATTTCCTCCTGGACCGCATTGGACGAACCCGGCTGCCGAACCATTCGGTGAATGGACGCTACACCGGGCGAGCTAGCGGACGACATTTGTTTAATCTCCATGAGCACTTTTGCCGCTAGCTCTGTATTCATTTGTGACGACGGAAGCGCACTTGCGGAAGATAACATGGAAACATCACCCTGTTCTTGTTCCTCTGAAATAGAAACTGAGAGAGTAGAGTGACCTTGCGGAGAAAGAGCCGGCATCGCCCTTTCTCCAGTAACAACATACCGTGACACACGTTTCCAATGTTTGTCATCCTAATATTGACATATAGAACAGGGATTAGTGCGAGAACACTGACTACAATTAATACAATGATCATGAAAGTCAGAGGAAGATTTCTTCCCATTACAATTTGAACAATATCCTTTCATTGTGAAAAGTCAACAACAAGTCCTAGTTACTCGCACAAACCCCTGACACAAAGATACATAATAACATGATCCATTAATAATGAAAAAACAATTGCAAATCAAAATAATTTTTGAAAAATATTTTTTCAGCGAAGCCCAAGTTTCTGAAAAGTAACGTTGAGCCCCAATGGATCCGATGGCTAAGTGTGGTCAAAAATTTTAAATTTATATTAAATAATTAATGTAACACTTACGGATAATAGAAATGTATCTTATAGTGAGATAAACTACACCAAAGGCAAACAGCCCCCCTCAAAAAAGGCTGTTGCCAATGTAAACAAACAGTGTAAAACACCAGAAAACATGACTCCAGGCATTGAAAAAACTGGCCCAAAATCAGTCATCAAAATTACACTCTATCTCATGCAAGACAGAGACTCCCAGGGGAGAATCTGCAGAACATCAGATGGAAGATGCAGAACACAACGTTTATACACCCATGGGTGAAAACGTAACTATGGGGAAAATAACAGAAAACATTCTGTAACCAAGCAACTCTCCCAAGAGAATTTTAGAAATGAACTTTCTCAAAAATATGCCAAAAGCATGGGAGAATTGCAAGGGGGGACTTAGAAGGCCAGGGGAGAGGAAACACTGAATAAGCAGTGCAACATTTTAGCAAGAATGACAACAAGAGGCCCATGCCTCGAAAATAGGCAACTTAACATAATTTCATAAAAAATTTTAAGTACAGCCCTGATTATTTTTTGTCACTCCTTTTTCCTCTCCTCCTTCTATATCCTCCTTAGAATCACCATTTCTCCAATAATTACGTGTCTGGCATCCTTTAAACTGAGATTTACAAGCACAAAGATCAGTGAGATGTTGACTGATGAAGGGCCAAACAGAGAATGATAATTGGCGCCAATTTCGGAACGTCCTTGACACTGCGCATGCGCAGTAGGGGCGAAGTATGGAGGTCCTATAGGACATGATTTCTTTTGGTTTTGGATGCAAATTTTGGGGATTGGGGGGCAAAATTTGTGTTTGGCCCTGGTTTTGTTAGAGTTAGCACCAGCTAAGTCTGGGTCATTGGTACAGTATAAAAATATATGTGCGTTTAGATTATATAGGGTAGGCGTTCAGTGTCATTTTACGTTTTGGGTGAAATCTCATTGAAACTTTGAGGTGTCTGGTTACAGGAAATATTCGGACAGTTACCTACCTGCAAAAACCCATTTGCTTCCTAACATTCTGACACGGAAGCCACACGTAATACAGCACCATGAAGGCTCGGAATCCTACTGCTGAATGGGAATTACAATTGACATGGATTTACTGGCAAATATTGTCCACTCGTTGGCATTTAATGAGGTTGACACAGTAATAATGCACAGTTTGGAGATCGCTATGGTTGTTCTAATGTACGGAGCCTTGGCGGTCAGTACAGAATTTCATTAGATGCGACCTCTGGGAGTTGGCGTACTGCATAGAGGTCCTGCCAACATTGGTGCTGTTTTGATTCAGTAGCGTAGCCATGGAATTAAAGGAGTGTGTGTGTGTGTGGGGGGAGGGGGGCAAGTCCTCTAAATGTCCCCCCCCCCCCCCCAAAAAAAAAAGAAAGAATTGACCCAATGCAATTTCACACAACTTAGAGCCCTCACAAATGCTCTCCAATGTAGGGCAGCACATGCTGCAACTGGTCAGATTGAATATTAAAGAGTACTGAACTTTGCAAAATATTCTCGGGGAGGCTTTGTCCTTACTAGGAGTCTAGGACCCTCTGGCCATTACCCCTCCACAATTTTTTCTGTCCTAACCCCGAAACCTGACAACAACCTTCCAATATCATGGTATTTATCACACTTCTCTCCTTAACAACAGCTGCCGGTCAAACGAGAAGACCACCAAACAGGGTTTCTGTAAATAAAGCTTGTCATTATATCGTCTACCATCAATGTGTTAATAGGCTTGTCAAAAATCTGGGCTTTTTTTGCGTTCTTCTTAACTTTGAGACGAAAAAGCCCAGGAACTGAAAACAGGAGGAAAATCCTGTGTATTGTGCGGGCACAATCACTTCATCTAGTATTAATATTTTTATTTTTAATCTCTTGATTGCCCACATTCACTGTCTGACTTGAGCACAAGTTTATTTCCGTAGTGTGTTCAATTGTTATATCCTTAAGTCTTACTTTATCAGGCAACCAAGTTGTGTCCTTGTGAAAGACACTTCAACCCCATTGCCCACATGGCGGCATGTTAGCGTTGTGTACTAAAGCGCACTGCATGTCGATGGAGCACTTGTCTTGAACCAATGCTAACCCTGCTTGTGCAGAGTTAGTATATTGGGAAGCTGTCCGTTGCTCGGTGGTTCTCTTCGGGTACTCCGGCTTCCTCCACCAGGTCATGGTCATGATTAGCTATTGCGCAGAAATATGTGACCGTAAACACCAGTAAATAACTTACTTTGTCAATACTCTGTGTTCACTAAACAAACTTTCAGTCAGCTATTCTTAGGAAAACTCATTTTCTGCCAGGTTTATATTATCGCAAGTATACATTTTAATTAAATTCATTTCTTTGGGATTCGTCTTGTTGGGGTGACCAATTTCGTCATTCGTCTTTTTGGGAATAAACCGTATGAGGGGGTGCGTAATAGCAAATTTACATGTGAAATATGTCATAATTTATTCGGATTCTATTTGATGGTAGTAATGTGGCATAATTATTGATGCCTTTCACAACTTATAAATTATGGACACAAATGGACAGAGTCAAGGAAATTGTGTTTTTTTTTGTTATTCTTGAATTTCAAAATTATTCCCCGGGGAAGACAACATGCCCCATCCACTGAGAGGGGGCACCACCTCTCGTGCTAGCCCCCCATCTCGCTGCTACGACGATGCTGTGCATCATATTCTGTATGCCTCCTGATGCAGATGCCAAAGGCATGAGTGATGATATGTGGTTTGGGGTTGGGGGAGGCTTGAACAGAGTTAGAATGTTGAAGAGATGACAGTTGCTTGTCGATGCTCGGTGGTTCTCTCTGGGCACTCCGGCTTCCTCCACCCGTAAAACTGTCATGGTCACAATTAGCCATTGTGTATAAGTATGTGACCTTAAACACCAATAAATAAATAATTATGATTAGGCTAAAATAATAAAAAAAATAATTGAAAATGTTGATTACAATCTCTTGTTTTTTCCTCAATCATGTCGGGGTAATAATGTAAGTCAGAGAGCATTGGCCAGATGGAATGGTTTTTGCTTGCCGAAGGTGTGCAGGGACGCTGTGAGGCAAGCCCCTTTCGATCCTCTTTAACTGTATGTGATTTGGTTTTGTCTGGCTGTTGTAAAGGTGGAAAGTGTTAAGGAACTTAGCGGAGTCGGTGTTTTCGTCTGTTTTTCTTAGAAGGAAGTGGTGGCAATGGTGATACCTCCTTTGGTCGTGTTGAAGGAGGAGTGGTGGAGGGCTGACTTGGTTTGTAAGGTCTACCCCTCGCAGCTGCAGGTGGTGAAGAGCTCTTTGGTGTTGTGAGTAGGTAGTGGCTACTAACACTCTCTATTGCTACTCTGAATGACTTTTCGTTGAGCCTGCGGTTTTCCAAGTTTTTCATCATGGCTAGTAGGAATGTTCAGTGGTCGTCATCTCTGGCCTTTTCTCCTCAGATGCTTTCCACGGACTCCGTGGTGTTTGCTTCCCAGATGGTGTCCTGGTTGGAAAAGGCAGGAAGAGCAAGAGCTGGGTTTAGTGACATGTGCGATGTCCGACCCAACTTCCTGCTCCACTGTGGTGGATTCTGGAGGTTAACATTGCATTATTATTATGTCATGTGCAGAGGTGTTAAAACAGATGTTTGTTTGGAGGATAAAAGCTTCTGTTGCTTTGTCGCACCACCCAAATGTTATTTCACACATTATGCAAGTAGTGGTTAATTCAATTTACATGTAATTTAATTACTCCCTTCAATCATGATTAGTTTAATTGCATAGCCCTACAACCTAACAATTCAGACAAATGATTTGTTACCAGAGGAGAGAGAGAATTGTAATTAAGTTTATATCTGATTTGTTTTTGTTTAAGTAATCACCTTGGCGACCCCGAAAAAGTTCCAGCACAGTCAATCAGGCTGACTAGTCTATTTTTAGCACAACTGTTACATAACAGCAATCAGCAATATTATCGTCAGTTTTAAATGAGAGGTACACGTAATGTAGTGACTAATTTACAAGGAAGACAGAGCCCAGTCCAAAAAGAAATACAGAGGCTACTGCAGCAGTTGAAAACCTTATTAACAGTTTTATTATTCTGTTTGTAATTTCAAGGAAAATTCATACTGATCAAGGTAGACAACTTGAAAGTGAACAATTACAAATATTGTGCAAGAAGTTGAACTTAGACAATACTCAAACTTCACTTTACCATCCACAAAGAAATGGTACAGTGGAAAGATTCAAACATTCTTTGGCATTAATGCTTTTGAAATTTGTGACAAAGGATCAGAAATACTGGGACAAGTACCTACAAGTAATAATTAGTGATTATTTTTCATCTGCTTACAGAAACATGGGTTAGATTTCTTGTAAAATTATGTTTGGCAGGTAGATTGAGCTACCAGATACTGCGTTTAGGAAATGCTTCAATTCAGACCAATTCACCATGCCAGAAAAATTATAATTCAAAGTAATTTGTATATTTTTTTATTCTTAGCAATGGCCCAGACGGGCTGGTGCTAACTCAAAAAATAATCCAGGGCCAAACACAAATTTTGCTCCACAATCCCCAAAATTTGGATGCAAAACCAAAAATTTTATGTCCTATCTGGTCCTCCATACTTTTGCAAACAGCACATGCGCAGTATCCAGGAAGACACCGAAATTGGTGCCAACCATCATTCTTTCTGAAGTTGTCTGCTAAATGTTGTAAACAGCGGGGAGGTATGAGTGCTCACTCATGGGAGGGCTATACCCGTCTGGGCCATTGGTAAGTATAAAAAATATACAAATTACTTTGAATTTATAATATTTTATACAACAACCAATGGCCCAGACTAGCTGAATCGTAAAAAGGCTGGAGAGCCTAGGACATAACGGAAAATTCAATTACTCAATCACTTCATAAAGGAGATCTCCTACAGGAGAATAGGAGAGAAAGGAATTACATCTGTCTTTCTCATTTACGAGAAACGAGAAAGACATAACACCAACAATGTAATTGAGTATTACATAATATATAATTCTCCATTTAATGCCAGCATAAACCATTATGCTAATTCGGTGAAGGGAAGCCAATATATAAAGACAGTCCAGAGAATAAGACTCTTTATACTCATTTAAAAGTGTCTGAGGATTGTATATTAACGCCTGTTTGACACGTGACATATACAAATTCTTCACAGTGAGCTACACTTTAAAAACAATACATGAGACATATTATTTGCTTCACACCGAGCTACACATTAAAACCATTCCAGCACTGACTCGGAGCTACGGACACCGGAGGAGGTCTTCCCTTGCTTTTCACTATAAAGTCAGATGATCATAAGGGAAAAAAACCCTTCCCCCCTCCTTCTCCTTGTTCTGAGGTACATGACCACAGAACGAAGAAGCAGAACAGCGTCACTGCTGGAACGGGTTGCCTAAATAACTATAGATGTAAACATTTTAGGGGATGACATTTTGAGCGACAGAAAGAGGATCTAAACATCTAAGGTCACCGGAGATGGACTCTAAATTTCTAAGGTAAAACTTGGTAAATGTAGAGGGCTGTGTCCAGTACGCAGCCTTCATGAGATCAGTAATGGCTACGCTGTAAGAATAAGCCCACGAAGTGGACAGTGCTCTAACTTCATGCGCTGATATCTTATTTACAGAACGCTGATCTGAATCCATCTAGCAATAGAAATATCTCTTCTGTTAGGAATTAAAGAAAGAAAGAAGCATTTCCTTCTTTTTCTTATAAACTCTGATCGGCGTTTATATATGCGCGTAGCCCTGACTGGACACAGCAGAGGTCTATGGTTGTCCATAGACAGCAGAGCCTTAATGGTAATAGGCTCAGGCTGTTTATCTGGAGCCTGATTCTTAGCCAAAAATTCCACTTCTGTAGTTAAAGTAATGGTATTACCCACACTACGGTAGTGAGATTTGTCAACTGATAAAGCATGAAGTTCACTAACTCTTCTAGCAGATGCAAAGGCTAAGAGAAATACCATTTTATAGGTCAAGAATTTGAACTCTACAAAGTCCAATGGCTCAAACGGAGCTTCTTTAAGCTTCAACAGAACCCAAGCCAAATTCCACTTAGGAATTAATCTGAGGGTTCTAGGTCTATTGATAGAGAAATTTCTAACTGGTTTGGATAATGAAGCATTAGATCCAATTGCCAAGTTATCATGATGAGCATAAGTGTCTGATAACATAGACCTATAGCCCTTAATAGTGATGTGGGCTGCAGTTTGAGATCGTCAAACAAGTAGACCAGAAAGTTTGCAATATCCAGTATGGACGGATCATATATGTTTATGGACTGATCCTTACACCAACAGAAGAAAACCTTTCACTTCGCTGCATAATTCAATGAAGAGGAGGACCTCCTGCAGTTAGAAATAGTGTCCACTGTTCGTCCTGTAAATCGCTTGCCGTGCAAGAAGGACCGCACAATGGAAATACGTGAAGGTTGAGACCTTCCAGGTTGTGATGAAGTGCACGTGACCTCCCCTGATAAAGAAGGTCCTCTCGCGGAAGAAGCTTCCAGGGAACGTCCCATAACAGACACCTGAGAAGATTGATCCACAGTTTTTATGACGACAGAGGAGCTACAAGAAGAATTTTGCAACAAGACTGTTTGATCTTTAACAGAATCTGCTGAATCAACGGACTTGGAGGATATGCATATCCTATCATTCCGTGACATGAGATTGACAGAGCATCTACTGCGTATGCTCGATGGTCTGGACATGGCGACACATACGTCTGTAACTGATTGTTCAGATGCGTCACAAACAGATCTATCATGGGTCAATCCCACTGGTAGCAAATCTGTCTGAATACATACTTGTTGAGCATCCACTCTGATGGAAACAGGCGACCTTTCCGAGACAGTGAGTCTGCTATTACGTTCAGACGACCCGGTATATGATGGACAGAGAGTTGAACATGATGATTCACAACATACAGGAGAATTTTTTCCGTTAGTTCGCATAACGGAATTGAATGAGTGCCGCCTTGGTTCCTGATGTACGCTACGACTGTTGAGTTGTCCGACAATATCTGAATGTGAAGCAATAGAGGTCCTGAACATCACCTGTATGACGTGCGAGGATTACAGATGGGGAAACCACGTCCTCCCCACGAAGCGCCTCGACCCATCGGCTTACAGGTGCCTGACTGGTAATCTCGATCAGGCCTATGCCCCTTTCCCAAGTCGCTGTATTGACGACCTCCAGAGTAACTATAGGAGGGTTTCCTATACCCTCGTGAAGAGTCCCCTTTTGACGATGTCTGTCTGGGACGTCCTCCTTTACTCTTTTCTGCTGACACGGGTCGATGAGATGCCGACTTTAGAAGCAGAGTATTAGACGCTTTCTTAGTAGCCTGGTCATAAACCAGATAAAATGTGTCATCAAATATAGTATGTCCGGAAACCGGAGCAACTCATAGAGAGTTCTTCATCTTGTCATCTATCAAAGATGGTGACGCAAGGGCACCATCACGTCTGATTAACTCCAAATTAACAATGTTAAGGCGGAGGTATACGTGGTAAACATAATTGCCCTGGAAAGAACTCTTAAAGAGGTATGAACATCCTCAAATTCCTTCCCGTTGAGACGTTGCTCCATAGCTCTTGTAAGGTGATCTGTGTAAGACATAGCGTCCAAATTCACTCCATTTGAAGACATTGCCGTCTCAATTGTGTCCGAGCGAATTGTGAATGACCCAGGCAAGGATACCTCTAGATCCTCAGCTTGCTCATCCAAATGCAGAGGAACTCTCTGTACATCTTCCCCGACCATTTTAAATGAACGTGGTCCAAGAAACGGTAAATTTATGGAAGATGATGATAAGAAACCGCCTTTCTTCTTCCCAATGGAGAGCTTAAATATGGCGTCATCTAAATGAAAGAATGACCTGCGACACCTGCCTAGACTGAACCGGAAAAGATAGGACCTTCTCCTTTGTCCGGATAAAGTCTGCGTCCAATGACGCTAGCGTTTTCTTTCTAGTCATCGCAGCGTTCTTATTCACCAGAACAAATTCAGGATAATATTGATGGATTAAATCCATCGTAACCATGTGTTGTTCCGAAAGGGAAGGGTAATCTTCCATATCCCTTTCACCATCCAGAAGAATCAGTTGTGAATCTTAGTCTCCTGCATCTGAATGAACAGATGACTGGACCGACCCAGCACAATCCGACAGCTCAGGTTCTGAGACTGCTGTAGGCTGCTCTTGCACTTGCTGGGATGCTGCGATCAGCTGTACAATCTACAACAGCAAGTCCGTTATGGAGGCCTGAGGAGCAGTGGGCTTCTGTTTCTTTGCCACTTACTGCTCCTAGGACGATGTGTCAGAGGTGGCTCTTTTCTCCCGACATCCCGATGAACGAGCCTCGTCTCCCTAGCTACCGGATGTTCCGACTTCACAGATGATCAGTGGTCCTTTCTTGGCGATGCAGGCTGGATATCCGAAGTCAGGTAGCTAGGGTGCAGTCGTGTGTGCTTGGAATATGACGGTGTAGAAGCAGTAACTGCAGCTGCGATCTATGTGGAGCATCCCGGACGGAAGGTGTGGACGTATACTCTGTCTCAGGCAAGTTTTTTATGACATCTGGCCCCGGATGCTGTTGGGAAAGAGAGGGACCTCTCTCACTCGCGGTCCTCTCAGATCTCGCCGAGCTTCCCACAGCACTTGCAGGCTTCTTCCTCTGTTCTGTCATCGCTGGGTGAGCATGTTTATGTTTTGAGGTGCTCGCTCTACCCAATCCACTTCTTTCGACTGCAACGGACACACCCGGCATCACGGTACCCACGGACAGAGTAACTGCTTCACCGGTCGAGTTAGCTGCAGACAAGGGACTAAAACCACCGGCTAGTGGCTTTATCCCCTGTCTAATATTCATGAGCACCTTGGCAGCTAGCTCTGTTTGCTCATCAGAGCGTGACGATGGTAGCACAATTTCTCTAGGCGTCACATAACCATCACCATGTTCTTGTTCCTCTGAAAAAGAAACTGAGAAACTTGATTGACTTTGCAGCGAGAGGACCGGAATTGGTCTCTCACCACTAACAACGTACCGTGACACCCGTGTCCAACTTTTGTCATCCCATCCAACACATGTAGGACAAGAATTAGTGGGAGTACATCGACTACACGCGTGTAAATCCGAGGTAGACTTCCTCGCCTTGCATTTTGAGCAATAAGCTTTCATAATTAATCAAAACAAAGTCGACAGTACTCCCACCAACTCCACAATAAATATATAATAAAGATACATAATAAATCACATTCAAAATAGAAATCCAAAAATTAATATAAAAAAATATTCAGAAAAAATTTTGACAGGAGCCCAAGTTCCTAAAGGGAACAGATGAGCCCAAGGGTATCCCGATAGAGCCTAAGTGTGGACAAAATTCCAAAAATTATTGCTACACTACCGGAATAACATAATATGTGTCTTACAACAATCCTACAGTAATATAAATAGGAAACTACATATATTTATAAGACGTTGCCAATGTAAACAACGTCGCAAGAAAAACTGGAAACATGACCCCAGGCACTGAATAAACAAGGCACGAAGTCAATAACAGATTTTAAACTATCCGATGTAAATCAAGATCTTCAGATGAAGAAAAAACGATACATCGGATATAAGATGCATGACCCAAAATGCCTAAACACCCCTAGGGTGAGGACGTAACCATGGGGATATACATAATAAACATTCTGTATAACACGTCAAACTCCCAAGATATTTATAAAAAAATTTCAATAAAATAAGCCAAAAAACTTGGGAGTTTAACGGGAGGGCTTCAAGGTAGGATAGGGAAGGAACACTTAACAAACAGTGGATAAATCATTAGCAAGAATGATGACGTCAGGCCCATGTCCCAAAATTGGGAAACATGAAATAATTTTGAAAAAAATGATTAAGTTACAGCCCTGAACGTTTCCAACCAGTGTTGTTCACTTCCATCATCCAATTATGTACTTGGATCCACCAATTCTACCATTGATTTGTGTCTGGCATCATTAAAACTGAGATTTAAAAGCACAGATGTCAGTTTGTTGTTACTGACTGGAGGGCCAAACAAAGAATGATGAAGGTGCCAATTTTGGTGTCTTCCTGGATATTGCGCATGTGCAGTTCGCAAAAGTATGGAGGACCAGATAGGATATAAAATTTTCGGTTTTGCAAGCAAATTTTGGGGATTGGGGGGCAAGATTTGTGTTTGGCCCTGGATTATTTTTTGAGTTAGCACCAGCTAGTTTGGGCCATTGGTTGTTGTATAAAAATATCACCTTAATCTAGATAAGAAAATGTCAGTGATTCATAATACGGCCAGAGAATAAAGCAGGCATGCATCTGAATAACAAAAAAAGACAGGATGATCATAAACTTTGTCAGAAATAGCACCCTTATACTTTCTGGGTGTCACACTGCACCCAAAGGTATGGTTAGGGTGTGGTTATGGTATGGTACCTGCTATGCAAATTTCTGGGGTACCACACCTCATAATTCCACCACACATCTTATCCACACCTGGCAGAAATCACTCCAAATTCATATTTCGGCAAGGCATACCCCAAAGGTATCTCAAAATTACCCCAAACACACCCCATATTCTTTAAAAACAATCACTTTGGAACCGGCATACTTCAAACATACCCTCATGACTTAAGAGCAAATTCTCTTCAAAGGTAACACACCTTAAGCATACCCCAGGCACTTTTGGGAATCCTGTACGTGACATCATTTGATATGTCGCATGATCTCTGTAAGTCAAAGATGGGATGACGAAGAGATGATGTCACGGCAACCCAACTCAACGGATAATTTTTGGTCTTGTAGTTAAAACTTAATAGAAGTGAACTGAGGGGTGCTAGATTGAGGAACGGATATATTTTTATATTGGAATGATGGAAGAAATTTATTGCAAATTCGCTGGTGCAGATAATTGGAGTTATAGAAATGTTATTTTAATAGAAACACGCGGGAAAAAATTGTGGTTACTCGAGAGCACCGTTTTCAAAATTCCTTCCATACAACATCATGTCAATGATGCTACAGCCAAGTCTTCCAACTGTAAATCGATGATGGATAATAACAAGACTCAAAATTCTATGTTTTGCCTGCACATGTCATGGGTGTGAAAAAGACCAGCTTCAAAGATCGCAAGAAGATTAATTTCTACTATTTTTGCTTACATTCCAAATCCAAAGATCAACTCGCTGTTTTGGAAATTTATGAAAGATTGAAAGTGAAACTGAAACTGAAAAGTGTACTGACCGTGGTCAACAATGCTACAGCCAAGTCTTCCAATTGAAAATCGATGATGGATAATAACAAGTCTCAAAATTCTATGTTTTGTCTGCACATGTCATGGGTGTGGAAAAGACGAGTTCAAAGATCACAAGAAGATTAACTTTTACTATTTGTGCTTACATTCCAAACCCAAAGATTGACTCACTGTTTAGGAAATTTATGAAAGATTGAAAGTGAAACTGAAAAGTGTACTGACCGTGGTTCAACTGACGTGAATAAAAGCTATACGAAGACTGTTTGAACGTGTACCGACTTAAATATATGCAGTATCGGAGCATCAGTTTAATATTTGTCTTCCAGAGCAATTGCACAACTGGACAAATGGGCAGAATCTTATATCACAGGGAGTCGAGGGAGTCATTGCAAGCCTTGTCATGCTATCAAGAACACCAACATAAGATGCGAATGAAAGGAAGCGAAAACTACTCTGTTATTATCAGGACTGGAAAATGCATTGATTGTGCATCAACCCATAAAAACAGGTGTTAGGATGCGAACTATAGTACGGGCCCACACAATGAGTTGATGATTTTCCCCAACATCATCACGACATTGGATAAATAAACGACAACCGACAAATAATCTTGCCACCTATGTCTCCTAGTTGGACTTTTTAGTTTGGGGCCAATGCACCAGAGATAAAGGTAGGCGTGGTTACTATACTAGGGATTATTTCAGAGGGATAAGCCCCACCACCAGAAGGAATATGCAAAATTAAAAAATTCTTACGTAAGAATCCACACATGCGATTCAAGAAACGTTATGAAAATTTAATGAACCGGGCACAGCCTCAGGCTCATTCATATTCAACCAAATAGGTATTGAAAATTACCCGACATGTATGGTGGAAATGCAATTTCAATTATCTTCAACCCAAAATCATCTGCGTACGCTGCATAGTAAATTAGATTGGAGGTAAACAGAAAATTTATTGAGTTTTGAAACCTCTAAGTTCACAAAGAAAAATGACAGGTAAATTTTGTTAATCAGCCGACTTCTGGCACGTTCTCTGAAAGTGTCACATGTTCAGAGATAATGCTGTGCATTGGCAGTTCTGTTTTGTCAACAGTAAAATGGTTAAATTAAAATAGAACATATCCTGTTAAATGGATGGCAGGTAACTATTGAAAGTTTTTTAAACTTATTGCGAATTGTTTGTATGCTATTTGAACTTACTTTAAGGAATCACGCAGTACTGCAGGTCTATCAAGTATAAACTGTCAAGTGTCAAGTTAATGCTCCCAATACGCAGTTGTTATAATCAACACATTTTCCCATGTGTATTTTGTGTACACAACAAATCCCAAGACGCAATATTGCGAACTTTCAAATCCCATGCAGGCATCTCCCTTCAAAAACATCTATCACCTGTCTTGACTGAGATGAAATCAACTCAGGGATCAGCCAAGAGGGCAAAGTGAAGTTGAAAATATCTTTGCATTGGCACCGCTCACTTCGCCCAATATCTATGTCTGGGCAAAATCAAAGTAAAAAACAAACCTCTACAGTCGAAATTAGGAGAGATATTGTGAAAACATTAGAGCGGGTGAGTTACCAATAAAAGTGATTCGTTATCATCACTTACTTCAATAATAGTTATCAAAATCACAAGAAATATGATTTGTATTCCTTTTATTCCACTGTCATTTGAAGCAGGAACCATTAAGAAACCGGGGGAGTCTATTTTGAAGCGATGTGATAACTACCAAAATAAGAACAGCAACTGCATATTATCCACTAAAACCAGGGTTAGAGCTTAGCGATTCCTTAAAAAATAAGGAAATGTTTATTTTTGCTAAAATGTTGGTTTTCTTGTTAATTTTTCCATCTTGACAAGGCCCCAAATCTCACTGACAGAACAAGGCAGATCCCACCAGTGGTGAAGCTATGGTTTGAAATCCTGGGGGACCATGCTGGTGAAGAGTTTGGGGGGAAATCTTAGAACTGAGGGTACTGTACTTGTACTGAGGGCTGGAAATCAAAAGGAATTTGGGGATGGGGGGAGCAAATGGGATTTGGGGGGGGGGGGCAGGGCTCCATAGATACCCCATGGCTCCACCACTGTATACCACTATAGTAGCTCACCACAATATGTCCATTAGCTGAGAAGAGTGGTGAGCACTGAGTAACCTGGTTGACTCAACACACTGTAGGAGCCTCATGACTTGGATGATAAATACAGACACATTTTATGTGTACATTACTCTCTAAAATGTGGATTTCTACAATATATTTTGAAAAACTGAAAACCAAACCAAAAGCCAAGTTTCTGTACAAAACTGAAACCGAACCAAAACGTAAATTTCAAAACCAGCCAGCCCTAAAATCATGATAGGTTTATCGTTTCCCATACTGCAGATTCCAAACCAGTAAGTGTAAGGTATACTATATTTAAATATATAAATTCAGGCTGTCAACATACAAAAGGACAGAGCACTGCATGTACACAACCTGTGCTGGCAAATCCTAGATGCACAACAGGCACACCCATGGCAAACATTGTGGAGGTACTCCAAGCACACACCAGACACTACACATGGAGGTACTACCCTAAGCATATACAGTATATGGAGAGTGGATTGTTACTAAATCACTCGTGGGGTGGTGTCTCCACTCAGACAAAAAATGTCTTGTCTGGTAAAAAGCATTAGAAATACGAGCCAAGTTTCAGCCAAGGGACCTCCAGGTAGAACCCAGAGGTCCCTTGGCTAAAACTGTGCTTTTCCTTTTTATGCATTACCACAGGAATCAACTGTCATTGTCTGGGAGGAGACACAACCCCACATCTGATTTAGTAACAATCCACTCATCACATACTGCAGGCATGTCATAACCACACCCCAATGGTGGTACCCCAACCATACCCCAAGCACACCCTTGACACACGTTCAGGTGGTACCCTAAGCATACCTTAGACACACCCCAAACACACCTGATGTGTGTACCCTAAGCATACCCCAGCCATACCCTAACCACACCCCTGGGATGACATAATGGTGCTACCCCAACTATACCCCAAGCATACCTTATGGCAGTACCCTAAGTACACCTCAGGCGTACCCCAATCACATTTAGTACCAATCACACCTCATATTAGGTACCCCTGAGCTCATTTAAACTTTTAGCCCCACACCCTAACCATACCTCAACCATACCTTAAGCATATACCCCAACTATCTGTTTGTAAAAAATATAGACCCACACCTCGGTCGGGGTATCAAATCTCAACCAATATAGATCCACACCCCAAGTACCCTATCCACACCTCACCTACACTGCAAAAATATAAAGGATAGAGAGTGAATTACCTTTTTTGACGTCGCAATAATGCAAAGTGAAAAGGTATCTCTCAGAATTAACATAATGAAAGTGTCAATGACACTGTAGCTCAACTTGTCAAGACAAAGACATGTACATGTATAGTATGTGACACAGCAATGACAAACATCTAGGTAATGACCTGATAACAAAGGTACATATAAAGTATTGTAACGGTCTGTACATAAATACTGACCGTTGCCTGTAACAAATGTATAGGTAAAGTATTGTAAAGGTGGGTGACAGTCAGATGCTGAACTAGAAAAAATCTTTGAGTCCCAGAGTGGGTCTGACTGAACCCCAAAATATTTGTTCTCATAGCACAATGATAACAAAGGCACCCCAAAACACACTCGTTCCTGTCCCAAGGTGAAAACAAAAGTACTCAAGAAGTTTTGTGAAGATCAGTTCATAAATACGAGCTGTATAGAACTTGTGACAAAAAACTGATTGGACCTAATTTCGGTACAAAATGGCCACTGGCAACCATCTTGAATTTTGGACCGTACCCAGAAACACTCATTCTCATCCCAAGGAGATAACAAAGGTACCCAAGAAGTTTTGTGAAGATCGGTTCATAAATACAGCCTCTACCCTGAGCCGTATTGACATGTGTGCTTACCAATTGTGTAAGTAGCACTGTATAAATCAAAGTTCATCTAATTTGCATAATTTCTGCACGAAAAAAAACCCCTTACAATATGTGATGTATTCCATGTTACTAAACATTCATACAAAAATTTATTAAAATCAGAACTTTCATACAGAAGTTCTATACAAAAGACTGATTGCACTAATTTTGGTACAAAATGGCTGCTGGTGGCCATCTTGAATTTCGGACCACACCCAAAAACACTCGCTCTCATCCCACGGTGATAACAAAGGTACCCAAGAAGTTTCGTAAAGATTGGTTCATAAATATGGCCTCTAGTCTGAGCTGTACAGAAGTTGTGTACAAAAAACTGATTAGACCTAATTTCGGTACAAAATGGCCACTAGCAGCCATCTTGAATTTTAGACCGCACCCAGAAACACTCGTTCTCGTCCCAAGGTGATAACAAAGGTACCCAAGACATTTCGTGAAGATCAGTTCATAAATACAGACTCTAGTCTGAGCCGTATTGACATGTGTACTTACTGTGTGTAAGTCGCACTGAAAAAATCAAAGTTCATCTAATTTGCATAATTTCTGCACGAGAAAAAAACCCGTATTATATGTGATGCATCCCATGGTACTAAACATTCACACAAAAAAATTATTCAAATCAGGGCTTTCATATGGAAGTTCTGTGCAAAAATCTGATTGCACCTAATTTTGTACAAAATGGCTGCCATCGGCCATCTTGAATTTCGGACCGGACCCCAAAACACTCGTTCTCGTCCCACGGTGATACCAAAGGTACCCAAGAAGTTTCGTAAAGATCGGTTCATAAATACGGCCTCTAGCCCGAGCCATATTGGCATTTGCACTTACAGTGCTGAAGGTAACCCCAAAAAACATCAAAATTAGTCTAATTTGCACAATTTACGTACGAGAAAAAAACTCGTATTATATGTGATGTATCCCATGGTACTAAACATTCATACAAAAAATTATTCAAATCAGAGCTTTCATATGGAAGTTCTGTACAAAAAACAGATTTCTGCATCGTCGGTACAAAATGGCAGCTGGCAGCCATCTTGAATTTCGGACCGCACCCAAAAACACTCGTTCTCGTCCCACGGTCATAACAAAGGTACCCAAGAAGTTTCGTAAAGATCGGTTCATAAATACGGCCTCTAGCCCGAGCCATAGCAGCTTGGCACTTACAGCTCTGAAAGTAACACTAAATAAATCAAAGTCAGTCTAATTTGCATAATTTACGCACGAGAAAAATCCCGTATTATATGTGATGTATCCCATGGTACTAAACATTTATACAAAACTTTATTCAAATCAGAACTTTCATACAGAAGTTCTGTACAAAAAACTGATTTTTGCATCATCGGTACAAAATGGCCACTGGCAGCCATCTTGAATTGCGGACCACACCTAAAAACACTCGTTCCCGTCCCAGGGTCATAACAAAGGTACATAAGAAGTTTCGTAAAGATCGGTTCATAAATACGACCTCTAGCCCGAGCCATAGCCAATTGTTGACGTACGGACAGACAGACAGACAGACGACGGACGACGGGCCATGACAATAGCTCAAATTTGACTTCGTCAAAGTTGAGCTAAAAATGGATGTGGCAACAGTAACCAGCTTAGGGGGTCAATCAAGGGAGAAGCCACTTTTCCCTATACAGACTTCAGGGACAAGTCAACTGAAAACAGGGAGGAGAGAGCCAGAAGAAAAGCATGAATAATGGGCTTCTTCATCATGGCTCCAATATACAGTGTAAATATAACTTACTAAAATTTAAAAAAAAAATGTTTATTTACGTTATATAGAAAAAAAAATTCCAGGAGGTGTATAATTTTTACAAAGTACAGATCACCATAAGTAATTCCAGTGTTTAGGAGGATCCTTTTCTGAAAGTACTCTTGGAAACTAAATAAAGTGCACCCCAATAATGTCAATAAAATTGAACAATGGAGTAGAGAATATATAGAAAAACTTCACCAGCTCAGATCAGTGTTACCAACAGCTGATCACGGCAGAAGAAATTCAGTGATTAAACTAGAGAATTGTAATTTGTTGGACAAATTACGGGCTTTCCCAACTTTCCAATGTGAAAATACAGACTACATATAGCAAAGCAAAGTGTTTGAAATTAACCATTTCCAAAATGATAGACAAAAAGCATCCAAAGTTGGCTAATTTTGGCATTCTCTCATGGTTCTCTCATTCAAGCCCTCATTTTGCTTGGGGGTTAAATCTTGAGATTAAAAAGTAAACAGTAACTCTCTTCTTCAATCATTATTACATCTATCCATCTATCTATTATTACACCTTGCAATTAGAGGAAATGAGTACAGATATTTGCAAAATTCACTGAAAATCAATTTTTGTCAGGCAATACTATTCTTTACATGGCCAAAGCATATGTTGGGTTAAAAGCCCCAAAGCATAACTTACAGCAGTGGATTTGTTCATTAAGCATCTCTACGTATAGCAAAATAAAGTATCTAAAATTAACCCTTTCCAAAATGACAGTAAAATGTAACCAAAGTTAGCTAATTTTAGCATTTACAAATGGAAATCTTACCCTCAATGTGCCTGAGGGTTAAAGATGAGATTAAAAACTAAATAGTAACTTTCTTCTGCAAGCATTGTTGCATCTATGCATACAAAATGAATTGTTACAACATTGCAATTGGAGAAATTAGTGCTTGAAGTTAGTCAAACCCAAAGATAAAATGCTATATGACTATCATTTGTGGCCGATAGGGGTTAATTTCAAAATATTTGTGTGGTGATTTTAGTGTATCATATTATGCTCTAAAGATCAACTACAGACTGAGTGTCTGATAAGAGACGTGGCGGAATCTTGAATCTTGGTATTTCAATGAACATGTACAAGTTGAGGGTACTACAAGTCAAGGCACAACTACTGGGTGAGGGTTAAAACTTGGAATAAAACATGTAACAGCAAAATTGTTCTTGGATGAATGTCCTATCTTTTCACGGGAAACGTTTTGAGAAAATATGGCTCCAGTACTGAGAAATTGCATGTAAATTTTGGCGAAAATAACAATTATTCTGACAGTACCCTATAGGAAGCTGACAGTACCCTTATAGGAAGTCTAAAATCTGCCAAGGGTTAAACTTTTAATAATAACATATAGAACAAAATTTGTCATACTGTGACTACTGCATGCAGCTATGGAAAACATTCAGAGCTCAATCAATTAAAAATGGAGTAAATCGTCACCTAAACTTACCAAATTGGATTTTTTTCTATGGTACCTACTTTTATGCATCCAGAATGGGATAGGGTTAAACTTTACAACCAAACTTACAACAGCAAATATGTTTGGTAGTCAATTGTGAATACATACATGAAAAGTGTATGAAATTAACCCTTTCCAAAATGGTAGAAAATGCAACCAAAGTTGGCCAATTTTAGCATTTTCAAACAGTACTCTTATCGGGTTGGTCTCGCTATGCCGGTCGGCAGAAATTAATTAACACCACTGACGCAATAAAATCAAAGTATAGTTATTATCAAATATGTGTGTGTTTTTTTAGCTTGATTAGAAGTTTTCATCGGCGTTGTGATTGTGTTGTGATTTTCGCGTCAACAATTTTGAGATGTGTTTTTTGTATTTTTTTAACATAATTTATTAAAAAAACACACACATCTTTGATGAAAACTGTGTATTTTTAGCTTGATTAGAAGTTTTCAACGGTGTTGTGATTGTGTTGTGATTTTTGCATCGACAATTTGGAGATGTGTTTCTTTTATTATTTTTTTTGTCTTTTTTTTGTACTCGCCGAACTTCACGTGAATAAAGTGTATAAATATGCAGCATTATTTACTTACTCACATCATTTAGCATGGCTAACGCTCAAGTGAATGTTAACTTTATTCCCAACAGACTTGGGGGCAGAAATCTAATATTCGAAGGGTTCAAATACAGAATAAAATCTAGAAACAACAACCGGATACATTGGACATGCTGCCAGACAGGTTGTAGAGGGACCATCAACACAATGAATGACATTGTAACAACACAAAACAACCAGCATAACCATGAAGCAGATATAGAGCAAGTAGCAGTAGATGCATATTTGGCAAAGCTGAAACGTAAAATGATAGATGGATCCAACACTGCTTCCTCTATTTACCAAGAAGAAATTGCAAGTAAGTATCCCAAGTATTTATTTATTTTTGTTCAATCAAGAGTACCGTTTTGTTTCCGAGGCGTGTCACATTCATTCATTTGAGGGATGGAGAGAGACAGAATAGAGATGGGAGAATAGGGCGAGACTGTGGTGGGTAGGGTGGGGTGAAGATAAACTATTAGCAATCATTCATTCATTCGTTCGAGAGATAGAGAGAGAAAATAAAGATGGGAGAATGGGGGAGACTAGGGGTGGGTGGGTGGGGTGGGGTGACGATAAACTATTAGCATTTTTTACATAACCTAGTTTCTTTTTTCCAGACCTACGTAGAGAAGATTTTGACCCAGGGTTTATCGCCAAGATACCCACATTCTACAGTGTGAGATCAGCACTCTACCGCTCCCGTTCAAAATCAAGACCACCATTACCACGTCAACGATCCGATATAGATCTTCCTGAAATATTCACAAAGACAACTGCTGGAGAGGACTTTTTAATAGCATGTGATGGGGACAACAACAAGATGCTTATCTTTGGAACTGAAAACAACCTACAACATTTATCAAGTGCGGAAATTTATTTTTGTGATGCAACATTCAACAAGTGCCCTGATGTTTTTTATCAATTGTACACTATTCATGCTTTTGTGGAAAATAAGATGTGTCCATTAGTGTTTGGGCTACTGCCTAATAAAACTCAGCAAACTTATGAAAGAATTTTCCGACTTGTTGTAGAGAAAGCCAGTCAATTCGGCATCAACCTTACACCAAGACAAGTTTTTACGGACTATGAAACTGCAGCTCAAAACGCCATTCAAATAACTTTTCCAAACGTGACCCTCAAAGGATGTTTCTTTCATTATGGGCAGGCTGTGTGGAAACATGCCCAGAAAAGTGGTTTGAAAACATTGTTCCAGGATGACGAAGAAGTTCAGTGTGTGGTGCGGAGGGCTATTGCTCTTCCGCTAGTTCCTGTTGAGCATGTCAGCGATGCGTGGTTTTTAACCCTCGAGGAGGCTCCTGTAAATGCTAGTGTAGAACAGTTCACTAACTATGTGACAAGTTATTGGGTGGAAGGTGACCACGGACAGTTAATGTGGAACCATTTTGACACGGTTGGGCCACACACGACGAACCATATCGAGGGTTGGCACCGGAAATTAAGTTTATTCATCGCCGGGTCACATCCCAACATTTTCAGAATGATAGACTTCCTCAAAAAAGAACAGTCATTCCAGGAATCAACAATAATTCAACTAAGTGCAGGAGGAAAACTGGCACCCAGGAAAAAAAGTACAGAAAAATTGACAATTCTCTGGGACATTTTAAAAGAATATTTCAAGCTGGTGAAATTGGACTACTCCAGTACCTGGACTCTGTTTCGCACAGTACTGGATTTTAATTGAATATATAGTGTTGTGAATAATTATAAATTTTAACTATTTTTTGAGAGGAAAAGTTGAATGTAATTTTGTAAAAAGGTTCATTTTTTACAAAATTACATTCAACTTTTCCTCTCAAAAAATAGTTATCAAATGTCATTTTACCGTGATTAAGTCCAGTCGCGTTAACCAACTTCATCATTAAATGAGTAAACGAATAAGAAACGGACTATAATCCTTCTCCCTTTGATGTACTTAATCTTCACACATTTTTACTAAACAACAGCAACCGGCATAGCGAGACGACCCCCTCTTATCCTCGCCCTCATTGTGCATGAGGGTTAAATCTGAGATTAAAAAGTAAACAGTAACTTTCTTCCACAATCATTGTTGCATTTATCCATACCAAAATAATTGTTACAACAACCTTATAATTAGAGAAATTTGCCCTTGAAGTTGGTCAATTTTGAAGAAAAAATTAATATGTATTAATATCATTTTTGGCCAGTGAGGGTTAATGTTGAAAGATTTGAGTGGTGATTGTGGTGTATCATATTATGCTGTAAATGTGTGGAAAACTTTACAACCAAACTTACAACAGCAAATATGTTCGGTAGTCAATTGTGAATGCGTACATGAAAAGTTTTTTAAATTAACCCTTTCCAAAATGATATTTATTTATTTATTTATTGGTGTTTAAGGTCACATACTTATGCACAATGGCTAATCGGGACCGTGACATTTTTACAGGTGGAGGAAGCCGGAGTACCCGGAGAGAACCACCGAGCAACGACGAGCAGCTGTCAGCTCCCCAACATCGTAACTCTGAACTCCGCACCGTAGCATAGGCAGGGTTAGATTGGTTGAAGACATGCGCACAATCAACGTGCAGTATGCCTCAGTACACAGCGTCATCGTGCCCCCATGTAGGCAATCGGGGTGAAGTGTCTTGCCCAAGGACACAACGCGGTCGCCGCAGGTGGGATTCGAACCGAGGACCTCTCGGTTGCAGCCTGCACCTCTACCAACTGAGCCACCGCGCCCCCCCCCCCCTTCCAAAATGATAGAAAAAGCAACCAAAGTTGGCTAATTTCGGCATTTTCAAACGGTACTCTTATCCTCGCTCTCATTGTGCTTGAGGGTTAAATCTGAGATTAAAAAGTAAACAGTAACTTTCTTCCGCAATCATTGTTGCATCTATCCAAACCAAAATAATTGTTACAACAACCTTGTTATTAGAGAAATTTGCCCTTGAAGTTGGTCAATTTTGAAGAAAAATTCTATATTCATGCCATTTTTGGCCAGTGGGGGTTAAAGTTGAAAGATTTGAGTGGTGATTGTGGTGTATCATATTATGCTCTAAATGTGTGGAAAATTTGAGCTAAATAACTGTAAACAGTTTTGAGACATTCGAAAAATGGTGAAATTTTGAAGGTTTTGGCAGAATATTTTGAAAACACATGTTTTCACAAATATGACGATACCGCATTTCACTAGATTTTATGACATTACATAAGTGTGCCAAATTTGGTCAAAATCGTACAGCTTGTTTTCGAGCAGTTCAACAGACAAAATTCGAGGAGGAAAAAAAATGAAAGTGTCAATGACACTGTAGCTTAACTTGTGTGTTGTGTTTGATGAAAAGGGTAATGTTCAATGTTTATGAAAGGATTATGAAATAAGACAAGAATTGTGATAACTGGGAATATGTTCATTTCTGTTCCCTGTATGCTATGTTTATGATAAAAATAATATGAGGTGTACACTGTACTAAAGAGCTGAGGGGTGGGTTAATATGACCTCACAGTTAATGTATGTGGCCCTCACAGTTAACATATATCAACAAAAGTTACCAAGTTACACTGAAATTATTCCAAAACGAGTCATCCTATCAAGTTACATTGAATCCCTTCATAAATATATATATATATATATCAAAATGGGACGTTCTCATCTAGACATTATATGAAGTCAACCTACCAAGTTACAATGAAATCCCTTAATAAATATGACCTGTAGACTGTTCTAAAGGTTTTTTGGGCTTTGGGCTCTGGCAGCCATCATGGTTGAATGATCGCAACCAAAAGGGGACATTCTCATCTGGGCATCATCTGGAGTGATCCTACAAAGTTACAATGAAATCCCTTCACAAATATGACCTGTAGACTGTGCTCACGGTTTCGGGCTTCGGGCACTTGTAGCCATCACAGCTGACCAATCACGACCAAAAGGGGATGTCATCATCTAGGCGTTATATGGAGTCAACCTAATAGGTTAAAATGAAATACTTCCATAAATATGACCTTTTACCTATGCTAAAGGTTTTTGGGCTCAGGCACCCATCAAGGCTGAATGATCGCGATCAAAATGGGACATTCTCATACAGACATTATATGAAGTCAATCTACCAAGTTACAATGAAATCCCTTCATAAATATGACCGGTAGACTGTGCTAAAGGTTTTCGGGCTTCGGGTTTGGGCAGCCATCATGGTTGAATGATTGCAACCAAAGAGGACAATCTCATCTGGGCATCATCTGGAGTGATCCTGAGAAGTTACAATGAAATCCCTTCATAAATATGACCTGTGGACTGTGCTCAAGGTTTTCAGGCTTCGGGCACCTGTAGCCATCACAGTTGACCAATCACGACCAAAAGGGGATGTCATCATCTAGGCATTATATGGAGTCAACCTAACAGGTTACAATGAAATCCTTCTATAAATATAACCTTTTGCCTATGCTAAAGGTTTTTGGGCTCGGGCACCCATACAGGCTGAATGATCATGACCAAAATGGGACGTTCTCATCTAGACATTATTTGGAGTCATCCTACCAAGTTACAATGAAATCCCTTCATAAATATGACCTGTAGACTGTGCTAAAGGTTTTTGGGCTTCGGGCACCTTTAGCCGTCAAAGTTGCCCAATCATGTGCAAAAGGGGACGTTCTCATCTAGACATTATAGGAAGTCAACCTACCAAGTTACAATGAAATCCCTTCATAAATATGACCTGTAGACTGTGCTTTAGGTTTTTGGGCTTCGGGCTCGGGCAGCCATAATGGTTGAATGATCACAACCAAAGGGGACAATCTCATCTGGGCATCATCTGGAGTGACCCTATGAAGTTATAATGAAATACCTTCATAAATATGACCTGTAGACTGTGCTCAAGGTTTTCGGGCTTCGGGCACTTGTAGCCATCACAGCTGACCAATCACGATAAAAAGGGGATGTCATCATCTAGGCATTATATGGAGTCAACCTAATAGGTTACAATGAAATCCTTTAATAAATATGACCTTTTAGCTATGCTAAAGGTTTTTGGGCTCGGGCACCCATACAGGCTGAATGATCGCGATCAAAATGGGACGTTTTCATCTAGACATTATTTTGAGTCATCCGAACAAGTTATATTGAAATCCCCTCATAAATATGACCTGTAGACTGTGCTAAAGGTTTTCAGGCTTCGGGCATCTTTAGCCACCACAGTTGCCCAATCATGTCCAAAAGGGGACGTTCTCATCTAGACATTATATGAAGTTAACCTACCAAGTTACAATGAAATCCCTTAATAAATATGACCTGTAGACTGTGCTAAAGGTTTTCGGGCTTCAGGCTCGGGCAGCCATCATGGTTGAATGATCGCAACCATAGGGGACAATCTCATCTGGAGTGATCCTGAGAAGTTACAATGAAATCCCTTTATAAATATGACCTACAGACTGTGCTAAAGGTTTTCGGGCTTTGGGCTCAGGCAGCCATCATGGTTGAATGATCGCAACCATAGGGGACAATCTCATCTGGGCACCATCTGGAGTGATCCTAAGAAGTTACAATGAAATCCCTTCATAAATATGACCTGTGGACTGTGATCAAGGTTTTCGGGCTTCGGGCACTTGTAGCCATCACAACTGACCAATCACGACCAAAAGGGGATGTCATCATCTAGGCATTATATGGAGTCAACCTAACATGTTACTATGAAATCCTTCCATAAATATGACCTTTTGCCTATGCTAAAGGTTTTTGGGCTCAGGCACCCATTAAGGCTGCATGATCGCGATCAAAATGGGACGTTCTCATCTAGACATTATTTGGAGTCATCCTACCAAGTTGCAATGAAATCCCTTCATAAATATTACCTCTAGACTGTGCTAAAGGTTTTCGGGCTTCGGGCCCCTGTAGCCGTCACAGTTGCCCAATCAAGTCCAAAAGGGGACTTTCTCATCTAGACCTTGTATGAAGTCAACCAATCAAGTTACAATGAAATTCATCAATAAATATGACCTGTAGACTGTGCTAAAGGTTTTCGGGTTTTGGGCTCGGGCAGTCGTCACAGTTGGCAGATCATGCCCAAATGGGGAAATTCTCTTCTAGACATCATAAGGAGTCATCCTACCAAGTTACAATGAAATCCCTCCACATTAAACTTGACCTGCAGCCTGTGCTAGAAGTTTTTGGGTTTCGGGCTTGGGCAGCCATCACGGTTGATAGATCAAGCCCAAAAGGGGACGTTCTCATCTAGGCATTATACAGAGGCATCCTACCAAGTTACATTGAAATCCCTTCATAAATACAACCTGTAGACTGTGCTAATGGTTTTCGGGTTTTGGGCTCGGGCAGCCATACCAGTTGCCCGATTGCGACCAAAAGGGGACGTTCTCATCTAGACATGACCCCAAACCTGCATATGAAATTTCGTGACGATCAGACAAGAACTGCGGGGTGTAGCTCGTGCTAAAGGAAAATGTGAACAGACGTCACAGACTCACAGACTTCCGCACGCGTGATGGCAATAGCTTATCTTGACTATGTCAAGTTAAGCAAAAAATTAAAACTAGAGAATTGTAATTTGTTGGACAAATTACGGGCTTTCCCAACTTTTTAATGTGAAAAGGCAAACTGTATTGTACACAAAACTATCGATCAGTTTTGAAAACAGAAAATTTAGTGGAAATCAAAGTTTTTGTGATGCTACTAGTTTTTATGCAGCCAAAACAGATATTTGAGATACAGCAGGACACCAAAACATTTAACACAAAATTTGCCCTTCAATAATTACAGAATATTTTCATAGAAAGCAAAACAAGCGATGTCCTTTCTGCTTCGGAAAAAAATAGTACACATGAATTATGGTCATTTTTTGCAGACAGTGCTATTTTTAAGTGGCCAAAGCACATGTTTCATAAGTCCCAGAACATAACTAAAGCTGGATTTATTGATTAAACATCTCTGCATATAGCAAAGCAAAGTGTCTCAAATTAACCCATTCCAAAATAATAGTAGAGAGTAACCAAAGTTAGATAATTTGGGTATTTCCAAATGGTACACTTATTCTCACTCTCATTGTGCTTGAGGGTTAAATCTGAGATTGAAAAGGTATACCAATCTTACTCAGGGAAGGTGAGTACAGAAAAGTACGAAATTAATCAGAAAATGAATTTTGTCTGACGGTACTAAAATTTGTACGAGTAAAACTGGTACTGGATTTAATTTATTTATTTATTAGTTTTAACGACACATTAACAGCCAAGGTCAAATTATGTCGGTGACAGTTGTATGGGTGGAGGAAGCCGGAGTACCCAGAAAGAACCACCGAGCAATGACGAGCAGCTGCCAGCTCCCCAACATAGTGCCTCCACACTGTAGCACAGGCAGGGTTAGATTGGTTGAAGACATGCGCACCATCAACATGCAGTATGCCTTAGTACACGGCGTCATGGTGCCCCCATGCGGACAGTCAGGGTGAAGTGATCGGGACATAATTGGAATATATCCGACAGATACAATGTCGGATATATTCCAATTATGTCCCAATCATGCAAGGCAGCAACTTGAAATTCTCAGAATGTTTCCTACTGTCCCTGCCCGGCAGTTTAGTATCTTTGTCAAGTGCAGACACCGCATGGAAATACCGTGGATCAGGTGGAAACCGAGGACACGATTCGTCCCTACTTTATTCTCAACTCAACAACTTTTCCATTCATTATTTACCTGTCACCGGCTGAGTTAGGTATTATATTTGTCTATTTGATGAACTTTTCAACCTTAACTATTTGCGGCTTCATGTAGCACCACTGAAAGGCCACTGCACGGTTACCAATATATTCAGGGATTGATTTTACGAAAATAACAATTATTCCGACTATACCCACATGGGAACTCCTAAATATGCCAAGGGTTAAACTTTTGATAATGACGTATAAAACAGAAGTTGTCATGCTATGCTTTCTGCATGCAGGCATAGAAAACATTCAGCGCTCAATGAATTAGGAATGGAGTAAATTGTCACTTAAACCTACGAAATTCTGAAAAATGAGTCTTTTTCGACGGCATCTACCATTATGCATCTGAGACAGGGATTGCGTTAAACTTTACAGCAACCTTATAACAGAAAATATTCTTGGAATTGAACTGTGAATCCGAATTTCAAAAGCATTTTCGGATATTCTATTCCAAACTACCACTGCACGCTTATCAATATTCAGTGATTTTATGAAAATTAAAATTATTATTATTATTATCTGCCAACGGTTAAACTTTTAATAATGACATATAAAACAAATGTTGTCATACTATGACTGCTGCATGCAGGCATAGAAAATGTTCAGCGCTCAATCAATTAGGAATGGAGTAAATCGTCACTTAAACTTACCAAATTCTGAAAACGAGAGTGTTTTTTGGACTGCACCTATCTTTATGCAAACAGAATGAGGATAGGGTTAAACTTTACAACCAAACTTACAATGGCAAATATGCTCGGTAGGCAATTGTAAATATGAACATGTAAATCATTTTTCGATATTCCTTTCGAAAATGGAAGAAAAGTGAGCTCCAAATTAGCCAATTTTATGAAGAATTTTAGGGCACTCAAATTCAAGGCCCGAAAACTGGGTGAAGGTTAAAGCTTTGAATAAAATATATAACAGCAAAACTGTTCTTGGATGAAGGCCCAATCCTCTCGTGGAAAAGGTTTTGAGACAATATGGCTCCAGTGCTGAGAAAGTGCATGTAAACATTGGCGAAAATAACAATTATTCTGACAGTGCCTTTATGGGAAGTCTCAAATCTGCCAAGGGTTAAACTTTTAATAATAACATATAGAACAAAATTTGTCATACTCTGACTGCTGCAAGCAGCTATAGAAATCATTCAGAGCTCAAGCAATTAAAAATGGAGTAAATCGCCACCCAAATTTACCAAATTCTGAAAAAAATTGGAAATTTTTTGGACGGTACCTACTTTTATGCAACCAGAATGGGATAGGGTTAAACTTTACAACCAAACTAACAACACCAAATATGCTCGTTAGTCAATTGTGAATACGTACATGAAAAGTCTTTGAAATTAACCCTTTTCAGAATGATAGAAAAGGCAACCAAAAATGGCTAATTTTGGCATTTTCAAACGGTATTCTTATTCTCGCCCTAATTGTGCTAGAGGGCTAAATCTGAGATTAAGAAGTAAACAGTAACTTTCTTCCACAATCATTGTTGCATCTATCCAAACCAAAATAATTGTTACAACAACCTTGTTATTAGAGAAATTTGCCCTTGAAGTTGATCAATTTTGAAGAAAAATTCTATATTCATGTCATTTTTGGCCAGTGGGGGGGTTAAAGTTGAAAGATCTGAGTGGTGATTGTGGTGTATCATATTATGCTCTAAATGTGTGGAAAATTTGAGCTAAATAACTGTAAACAATTTTGAGACATTCGAAAAATGGTGAAATTTTGAAGGTTTTGGCAGAATATTTTGAAAACACGCGTTTTCACAGATATGACAATACCGCATTTCACTAGATTTTATGACATTACATAAGTGTGCCAAATTTGGTCAAAATCATACAGCTTGTTTTCGAGCAGTTCAACAGACAAAATTCAGGGAGGAAATGGAAAAAAAAAAAAAGAAAAATAGAGAAGAAAAATTTTGAAAAAGAAGAATGGGTTTGGGAAAGCCTAAAAAGCGTAATAAAAAGAGAAAAAAATAGAGAAGAAAAATTTTGAAAAAGAGGAATAACAAGACTCTTTCCCAAACTGGATTTGGGAAAGCCTAATAAATCAATCCAATCATCAAATTAAAGCTCAAATACTTTATTTCAGTTAGTTTCAAATCAGAGATCTAGCAAGTGTACATATTCAACAAGAGCTGGTCTGTCATCCGGTGCGTACCCCCACGTGGTGTACCGCCTAGTATGGCTATGACCAACAAATATAGAAAATAATAATTTACTTAAGTTATGAAAGTTATGAATATTCTCGGATGGACTCATACACGCACAGATGCACGGGCGCAAAGTCGGACAGACGCATGTAATCCAGTATACCCCTATTTTCTTCGAAAGTGGGGGTATAATTATCTAATAAAATAAAAAAAATTATCTGACAATACCGAAATTCATTCTAGTCTTGGGCAATGTTACAATTTAACTGCATACCAAGTTTCATTTAATTCCATAATGATTTACTTAACCCTTTACCCAATGCAGACGATTTCAAAATTTATTATTTTAAATATCATTTTTTAATTTTTTTCAAAATATTTCAACAAAACCATATCATGTGATCTCGTTCCAAAGAGGGGTCACATGATATGGTTGTGTTGAAAGTTTTCGAAAAATAATATTTATTCAGCTTAATTTGCATATTACGTGGGTGGATGCGGGCGATTCATTGGGTAAAGGGTTAAGTTATGAATATTCTCGTACGGACAGATGGATGGATGCACAGACGGATGGATGGAATCCAGTATACACCCCCCCCCCCCCATTTTCTTTGAAAGTTTTCAACAATTTCCAACAATTTCTAAGTCAAAAGGTATGGTTAATTGTTTGGAAGTTTTATGCAATGAGGCAGAAGCCTTTGTCATAGGCAAACTGCATGCCACATTTCACTGAAATCCGATAACCCATACCTGAGATACAGACTGAACAGACAAATAATGTCTATTTCCTACAATTTCTAAGTCAAAAAAGGAGGATAACTCTAAAAAGGAGAATGTGAGAAATATCGTTGAATCATTTTTTTAAAGCCTATACCATAAGCAGTGTTCACAGCAAATTTCAATACAATAGAACATTCGAGACCCGAGATACAGGTTGGACAGACAAAATTTGGCTCCGACGGACACAATTTCTAAGTGAACAAGTAATAAAAAAAAAAAAAAACTAGTGTGGGCATACCTATAACCAACAAATATTACAGAAAATAATAATTTACTTAAGTTATGAAAGTTATGAATATTCTCGGATGGACTCACACACAGACGGACGGACGGATGTAATCCAGTATACCCCCATTTTCTTCGAAAGTGGGGGTATAATTATATCAATTTCAACTTTTACTCAGGAATACTGAGGTGCTGCGAAAAGTCAACGCAGGTATTTCAGAGACAGAACAGAACAAGATGGACGTTTTTTTTACCCACTTCAGATAAGAACTAGAGAATTGTAATTTGTTGGACAAATTACGGGCTTTCCCAACTTTTTAATGTGAAAAGGCAATCTGTATTGTACACAAAACTATCGATCAGTTTTGAAAACAGAAAATTTAGTGGAAATCAAAGTTTTTGTGATGCTACTAGTTTTTATGCAGCCAAAACAGATAGTTGAGATACGGCAGGACACCAAAACATTTAACACAAAATTTGCTCTTCAATAATTACAGAATATTTTCATAGAAAGCAAAACAAGCGATGTCCTTTGTGCTTTGGAAAAAATTAGTACATATGAATTATGGGCGTACGGGCCGGGGTTTCATGAAGGACTGTGCCCCTACCCACCCCTGAGTCAGGAAGGAGCTGATTTTTCGGCCAATATGCCAGAAAATTTC
This sequence comes from Pictodentalium vernedei, assembly GCA_031216915.1. Lineage (NCBI taxonomy): Eukaryota > Metazoa > Mollusca > Scaphopoda > Dentaliida > Dentaliidae > Pictodentalium > Pictodentalium vernedei. The sequence goes on along the minus strand of CM062296.1, from coordinate 517,712,643 downwards.
GGACAATTTAGTTGCCAGAAATGACCACAAAACATTTTGGTTTTCCACACAAAATGTTGTTTTCCTATCTCATCACTTAGAAGTTGCAAGTAAACTGACCATTATACTGTACAAGTTGATTCAATGGAACCGTATCCACGTTAATATTATTCATTTATAATCACACAAGTACACATAAAGAGCTCTATTACTGCATATTACGGGAGCACGGTGGCTTAGAAGGTAGAGATGATTGTTGCAATCCAAGAAGTCCTTGGTTCGACTCCCACCTGTGGCAACCACATTCCTTGAGCAAGACACTTCATCCCAATTTAATTTCCCATGTGGGGGGGGGGGGGGGGGGGGGGGGGGGGGGCATGATGGCGATGTGTTATAAGGGTACTTTGAGGGTGCACTTGTCTTCAACCAATGCTAACCCTGCTTTTGTAGAGTTAGTATGCTGGGGAGTCTGAGTTGCTTGCCATGGCTTGGTGGTTCTCTCCAGGTACTCAACGTGAGGGAGACCCGCCCTCTCCCTCCCATACACACATTTGGCATTTCCTCCTGAGATTCAACTTTTTCGGGCTAAAAGGGTTCATCCCCCTCCCCCCTGAAAAATAGCACTGTACGCCTATGCAATGAATACTTGGACTTGAATAAATACCTATATTATGGTCATGATACAGCTGTAGATGCTGAAAGTGACCTTAAATATCAATAATTAATTTATTCTCTATCATTTTGTCTGTTTGTGAATGTGTGGGATTTGTCAACAAACGAGGGTAAGCTTCCTATTCCATGATTTCACAATTTTCCCAACATATCTCTTTCAGATACAATGAAATACATGTAATATGAGTTACTGTCACACACAAATTAGTTGTTTATTTGATATGGTTTAAACCATCTAGAGAGCTAGTATACACAGTGATGGGTACAGTTCAAGTCAAAATGAGTTGATTAAAGGGATGTTGAACAGCTTGTTAATATTTCTTGCATTACATTACTATTTTGCTATTTATTGACAGAAGGATTTCACAGAGGGTTTCCCTGACGGTATTTATTTATTGGTGTTTACGGTCACATACTCATCCACAATGGCTAATCGTGACCGTGACAGTTTTACGGGTGGGGGGAAGTCGGAGGACCCAGAGAGAACCACCGAGCATCGACAAGCAACTGTCAGCTCAACATTCTAATTATGTTCAAGCTCTGCTGAAGCAGGGTACCAGCGGTTCAAGACATGTGCACCATTGACATGCAGTACGCCTTAGTACATGGCATTATCGTGCCCCCATGTTGGCAACCGGGATAAAGTGCCTTGCCCAAGGACATTACTTGGGTCGTCCCAGATAGCGATCAAACTCGGGACCTCTATCATAGAAGTCAAACAGTCTACCACTGAGAAAATGTGCTTTCTTTCCTGGTGGCATTCATATTTGTACGGCCAAAATGGTGTTGGATAGCACGGAACACCAAAACATATAACACAAAATTTGTTCCCCATTGATTTTTGAAAGCAGTTATGAAAAGCTCAAAGAGCTCTTTCCTTTTTGTTTTTGGACAAGTGAGTATTCACTCAGAGTCATTTTTTGCAGACAGTGCTATTTTTAAGTGGCCAAAGCACATGTTTCATTAAGTCCCAGAACATAACTGAAGCCGGATTTATTGATTAAACATCTCTGCATATAGCAAAGCAAAGTGTCTCAAATTAACCCATTCCAAAATGATAGTAGAGAGTAACCAAAGTTGGATAATTTGGGTATTTCCATTTTCCAAATGGTACACTTATTCTCACTCTCATTGTGCTTGAGGGTTACATCTGAGATTGAAAAGGTATACCAATCTTACTCAGGGAAGGTGAGTACAGAAAAGTACGAAATTAATCAGAAAATGAATTATGTTTGACGGTACTAATATTTGTACGAGCAAAATTGGTACTGGATTTATTTATTTATTTATTTATTTATTTATTAACAGCCAAGGTCATATTATGTAGGTGACAGTTGTATGGGTGGAGCAAGCCGGAGTACCCAGAGAGAACCACCGAGCAATGATGAGCAGCTGCCATCTCCCCAACATAGTGCCTCCGCACTGTAGCACAGACAGGGTTAGATTGGTTGAAGATATGTGCACCATCGACGTGCAGTATGCCTTAGTACACGTCGTCATGGTGCCCCCATGCGGACAAACAGGGTGAATTGATCGGGACATAATTGGAATATATCCGACAGACACAATGTCGGATATTTTCCAATTATGTCCCGATCATGCAAGACAGCAACTTGAAATTCTCAGAATGTTTCCTACTGTCCCTGCCCGACAGTTTAGTATCTTTGTCAAGTGCCGAGACCGCGTGGAAATACCGTGGATCAGGTGGAAACCGAGGGCACGATTCGTCTCTACTTTATTCTCAACTCAACGATTTTTCCATTCATTATTTACCTGTCACCGGCTGAGTTAGGTATTATATTTGTCTATTTGATGAACTTTTCAACCTTAACTATTTGCGTCTTCATGTAGCACCACTGAAAGGCCACTGCACTGATACCAATATATTCAGGGATTGATTTTACGAAAATAACTATTATTGCGACTATACCCACATGGGAACTCCTAAATATGCTAAGGGTTAAACTTTTGATAATGATGTATAAAACAGAAGTTGTCATGCTATGCTTGCTGCATGCAGGCATAGAAAACATTCAGCGCTCAATGAATTAGGAATGGAGTAAATTGTCACTTAAACCTACGAAATTCTGAAAAATGAGTTTTTTTCGACGGCATCTACCATAATGCATCTGAGACAGGGATTGCGTTAAACTTTACAGCAACCTTATAACAGAAAATATTCTTGGAATTGAACTGTGAATTTTCGGATATTCTATTCCAAACTACCACTGCACGCGTATCAATATTCAGTGATTTTATGAAAATTAAAATTATTCCGACCCTACCCATATGGACAGTCTCGAATCTGCCAACGGTTAAACTTTTAATAATGACATATAAAACAAAAGTTGTCATTATACAGCCATAGAAAACGTTCAGCGCTCACTCAATTAGGAATGGAGTAAATCGTCACTTAAACTTACCAAATTCTGAAAACGAGAGTTTTTTTTGGACTGCACCTATCTTTATGCAAGCAGAATGAGCATAGGGTTAAACTTTACAACCAAACTTACAATGGCAAATATGCTCGGTAGGCAAATGGAAATACAAACATGTAAATCATTTTTCGATATTCCTTTCGAAAATGGAAGAAAAGTGAGCTCCAAATTAGCCAATTTTATGAAGAATTTTAGGGCACTCAAATTCAAGGTCAGAAAACTAGGTGAAGTTTAATTCTTTGAATAAAATATATAACAGCAAAATTGTTTTTGGATGAAGGCCCAATCCTCTCATGGAAAAGGTTTTGAGACAATATGGCTCCAGTGCTGAGAAAGTGCATGTAAACGTTGGCGAAAATAACAATTATTCCGACAGTACCTTTATGGGAAGTCTCAAATCTGCTAAGGGTTAAACTTTTAATAATAACATACAGAACAAAATTTGTCATACTTTCACTGCTGCAAGTAGCTATAGAAAAAATTCAAAGCTCAAGCAATTAAAAATGGAGTAAATCGCCACCTAAAGTTACCAAATTCTGAAAAATTGGAGTTTTTTGGAAGGTACCTACTTTTTCATGCAACCAGAATGGGATAGGGTTAAACTTTACAACCAAACTTACAACAGCAAATATGCTCGGTAGTCAATTGTGAATACGCATGAAAAGTTTTTGAAATTAACCCTTTCCAAATTCCATTCTGGTTGCATAAAAAAGTAGGTACCTTCCAAAAAAAACTCCAATTTTTCAGATTTTGGTAACTTTAGGTGGCGATTTACTTCATTCCTAATAGCTTGAGCTCTGAATTTTTTCTATAGCTGCTTGCATCAATCAAAGTATGAAAAATTCTGTTCTATATGTTATTATTAAAAGTTTAACCCTTGGCTGATTTGAGACTTCCCATAAGGGTACTGTTGGAATAATTGTTATTTTTGCCAACGTTTACATGCACTTTCTCAGCACTGGAGCCATATTGTCTCAAAACCTTTTCCATGAGAGGATTGGGCCTTCATCCAAGAACAATTTTGCTGTTATATATTTTATTCAAAGATTTAACCATCACCCAGTTTTCTGGCCTTGAATTTGAGTGCCCTAAAATTCTTCATAAAATTGGCTAATTCCATTTTCGAAAGGAATATCGAAAAATGATTTACATGTTCGTATTTACAATTGCCTACCGATCATATTTGCTGTTGTAAGACTAGTTGTAAAGTTTAACCCTATGCTCGTTCTGTTTGCATAAAGATAGGTGCAGTCCAAAAAAACTATCGTTTTTCAGAATTTGGTAAGTTTAAGTGACGATTTACTCCATTCCTAATTGATTGAGTGCTGAACGTTTTCTATGGCTGTATGCAGCAGTCATAGTATGACAACTTTTGTTTTATATGTCATTATTAAAAGTTTAACCGTTGGCAGATTCGAGACTGCCCATATGGGTACGGTCGGAATAATTGATATTTTCATAAAATCACTGAATATTGATAAACGTGCAGTGGTAGTTTGGAATAGAATATCCGAAAATACTTTCGAAATTCGGATTCACAGTTCAATTCCAAGAATATTTTCTGTTATAAGGTTGCTGTAAAGTTTAACTCCATCCCTGTCTCAAATGAATAAAAATTGGTGCCGTCTAAAAAAACCTCTCATTTTTTTCAGAATTCCGTAGGTTTAAGTGACAATTTACTCCATTCCTAATTCATTGAGTGCTGAATGTTTTCTATTCCTGCATGCAGCAAGCATAGCATGACAACTTCTGTTTTATACGTTATTATCAATAGTTTAACCCTTGGCATATTTAGGAGTTCCCATGTGGATATAGTCGGAATAATTGTTATTTTCGTAAAAATCAATCCCTGAATATATTGGTAACCGTGCAGTGGCCTTTCGGTGGTGCTACATGAAGCCGCAAATAGTTAAGGTTGAAAAGTTCATCAAATAGACAAATATAATACCTAACTCAGGCCGGTGACAGGTAAATAATGAATGGAAAAGTTGTTGAGTAGAGAATAAAGTAGGGACGAATCGTGCCCTCGTTTCCACCTGATCCACGGTATTTCCACGCGCGGCACTTGACAAAGATACTAAACTGTCAGGCAGGGACAGTAGAAAACATTCTGAGAATTTCAAGTTGCTGCCTTGCATGGTCGGGACATAATTGGAGTATATCCGACATTGGTAACTGTTCAATTTGACTATTAAATTAGCCAGATGACGGCTTTTTCTCCACCGGATAATCCCACCTGCGGCAACCGCGTTATGTCCTTGGGCAAGACACTTCATCTCCACTGCCCGCGTGGGGGGCACGGTGGCGTTGTGTACTAAGGCATACTGCACGTCGATCGTGCACTTGTCCTTCAACCAATGCTAACCCTGCTTGTGTGGAGTTCGTATGTAGGGGAGCTGACAGTTGCTAGCCGTGTGCTCGGTGGTTCTGTCCGGGTACCCCGGCTTCCTCCACCCGTAAAACTGTTTGGGTCATGATTAGCCAGTGTACATAAATATGTGACCTTAACCACCAATAAATAATCAATAAATTCTCCACCGGATCGAGTTGTTAGTTTTCTGCCGGGACGGTCTAAAATAAGCAGTTTAACTCAAAACTTTCTGTCCCATATGAATGTGCAAATATTTAAAGCTGGACAGCTCATGAAATAGACAGAAATAATGCCAAACTCGACTGGTGTTAAGTAAATAGTGAATGGAAACGGCATTTCATTGGGAATAGAGTAGGGACGAATTGTCCCCCCGCAGTTTCCACGCGATCCACGTTGTTCCTACGCGGTCACGCCACTTGACAAAGATACTGTTCTGTCGAGCAGGGATAGTAGAACAACTTCTGAAGATTTCGTGCATCTGCCTTCACTGGTCTAGACCGCTGTGTACTAAGGCATACTGCACGTCGATGGGTGCGCATGTCTTCAACCAATCTAACCCTGCCTGTGCTACAGTGCGGAGGCACTATGTTGGGGAGCTGGCAGCTGCTCGTCATTGCTCGGTGGTTCTCTCTGGGTACTCTGGCTTGCGCCACCCATACAACTGTCACCGACATAATATGACCTTGGCTGTTAATGTGTCGTTAAACCCTAAATAATAAATAAATAAATAAATAAATAAATCCGAGTACCAGTTTTGCTCGTACAAATATTAGTACCGTCAGACAAAATTCATTTTTCTGATTAATTTCGTACTTTTCTGTACTCACCTTCCCTGAGTAAGATTGGTATATCTTTTCAATCTCAGATTTAACCCTCAACCACAATGAGAGCGAGAATAAGAGTACCATTTGGAAATACCTAAATTATCCAACTTTGGTTACTCTCTACTATCATTTTGGAATGGGTTAATTTGAGACACTTTGCTTTGCTATATCCAGAGATGTTTAATCAATAAATCCGGCTTTAGTTATGTTCTGGGACTTAATGAAACATGTGCTTTGGTCACTTAAAAATAGCACTGTCTGCAAAAAATGACTGAGTGAATACTCACTTGTCCAAAAACAAAAAGGAAAGAGCTCTTTGAGTTTTCCATAACTGCTTTCAAAAATCAATGGGGAACAAATTTTGTGTTATATGTTTTGGTGTTCCGTGTTATCCAACCCCAGTTTTGGCCGTACAAATATGAATACCACCAGGAAAGGAAAGCACATTTTCTCAGTGGTAGACTGTTTGACTTCTATGATAGAGGTCCCGAGTTTGTTCCCTGTCTGGGACGACCCACGTAATGGGCACTTTATCCCGGTTGCCAACATGGGGGCACAATGATGCCATGTACTAAGGAGTTCTGCATTTCAATGGTGCACATGTCTTCAACCTCTGGTACCCTGCTTCAGCGGAGCTTGAACATAATTAGAATGTTGGGCTGACAGTTGCTCGTCTATGCTCGGTGGTTCTCTCTGGGTCCTCCGACTTCCCCCACCCGTAAAACTGTCATGGTCACGATTAGCCATTGTGGATAAGTATGTGACCGTAAACGCCAATAAATAAATATCGTCAGGGAAACCCTCTGTGAAATCCTTCTGTCAATAAATAGCAAAGTAGTAATGTAATGAAAGAAATATTAACAAGCTGTTCAACATCCCTTTAATCAACTCATTTTGACTTGAACTGTACCTATCACTGTGTATACTAGCTCTCTAGATGATTTAAACCATATCAAATAAACAATTAATTTGTGTGTGACAGTAACTCATATTACATGTATTTCATTGTATCTGAAAGAGATATGTTGGTTGGGAAATCATGGAGTAGCAAGCTTACCCTCGTTTGTTGACAAATCCCACACATTCACAAACAGATAGAATGATAGAGAATAAATTAATTATTGATATTTAAGGTCACTTTCAGCATCTTCAGCTATATCATGACCATAATATAGGTATTTATTCAAGTCCAGGTATTCATTGCATAGGCGTTCAGGACTATTCTTCTTCAGGTGTGTGGGGGGGGGGGGGGGGGGGGGGGGGGGGATGAACCCTTTTGGCCCGAAAAAGTTTAATCTCGGGAGGAAATGCCAAATGCTGGGATGGGAGAGGGGCGATTCAGACTCCCCCGACATACTAACTCCACAAAAGGAGGGTTAACATTGGTTGAAGACAAGTGCACCCTCAAAGTACCCTTAGTACACATCGCCATCATACCCCCCCCCCCCCCACTCCCCCCCCCACGTGGGAAATTAAATTGGGATGAAGTGTCTTGCTCAAGGACACAATGTGGTTGCCACAGGCGGGATTCAAACAGAGGACTTCTTGGATTGCAACAATCATCTCTACCTTCTGAGCCACCGCGCCCCGTAATATGTAGTAATAGAACTCTTTATATGTACTTGTGTGATTATAAATGAATAATATTAACGTGGATATGGTTCCACTGAATCAACTTGTACAGTATAATAGTCAGTTTACTTGCAACTTCAAAGTGCTGAGATAGGAAAACAACATTTCGTGTGGAAAACCAAAATGTTTTGTGGTCATTTCTGGCAACTAAATTGTCCGAAATTTTCTGGCATAGTGGCTGAAAGATCAGCTCCTCCCTGACTCAGGAGTGGGTTGGGGCACAGTTCTCCATGAAACCCGGCCCGTTCGTCCATAATTCATATGTACTTATTTTTTTCAAAGCAGAAAGGACATCGCTTGTTTTGCTTTCTATGAAAATATTCTGTAATTATTGAAGAGCAAATTTTGTGTTAAATGTTTTGGTGTCCTGATGTATCTCAAATATCTTTTTTGGCTGCATAAAAACTAGCAGCATCACAAAAACTTTGATTTCCACTAAATTTTCTGTTTTCAAAACTGATTGATAGTTTTTGTGTACAATACAGTTTGCCTTTTCACATTAAAAAGTTGGGAAAGCCCGTAATTTGTCCAACAAATACAATTCTCTAGTTAATTATGTAATTAGTGTTTAAAACTCCACATTTGCAAGCAAACTTTTTTTCCTCACATCTCTTACCTTCCAAAGGTCATTCTACTGTATAATCGTGGGTTTTAGTATTATCCTGCACATATCTGGTATCGGATAATTTATGGTTTGTTATTTCCCCTAGAATGAAATGGGAACCTTTGGGCCCCACAAAGTAGATCTTCTGGTTCTCAGGCCATTTTTTGGTAAAACTGCATGCCGGTGGGAGTTTTTTTTAATTTTGTCATTATTTCTTGCCATCAAAAGTTTATTTTCTTTGTTTGTTTTATGTCTTAGGCCTAATGGGTGGTGGTGTATTTCATCACTTGAGTGTAAGAAGGCTTTGCAATGCTAAAGTATTGCAAAGCTTTGTTGTACTCAAGGGACAAATTTATCAATTTTATTAACTTGGGTAAAATATCCGACATAAATTATTTAATTTTTTTCTTCTTCGAAGTTTGCAGTGGGGATAAAAAGAGAGCACCCGGCAGCCAAAAGGACCATGTGGGAGGGCCTGAGAAAAAGATTTTCAACTTTTTTAGGCCTTAATTACCAAATGAGAAAAAAGGGGTCAGAACTACTACCTGGGAACGAATCACGACATTTGCCCCATGGAAATTTGCCCCACGGACATTTGCCCTGGTTGCATTGTTCAAGAAAATGAACATTTGCCCTAGATATACATTTTCCCCATAGACAATTGCCTCAGCATATAAAACAAAGGAGGACATTTGCCCCCAAATAGATCTATCAGTTCAAAACAGGTGATAATGAATGGGTGTAATTAAATATTGAAACTGTTTATGTTAACATGAACACTGTCGGTAATGTGAAAGAAACTGTTAACGGTTTACTTTAACATGAAAGATGCCGGCTATGTGAGTATTCTTTAGTATGTTTCACTATCTCACCCGAGCTTACAAAGCTGTTGGTACAGAGAAACCAACTGAGAAGCCATCTTCATAATTATGCTTTTTAAGCCTCACAAGGTGATATTCTTTGTATCAACTGGACTTTATTCAGGTCTGGCATTCTAAATGAAAGTGTCAATGACACTGTAGCTTAACTTGTCTGTGAGTTATGTTTGATGAAAAGGATAATGTTTAATTTTTATGAAAGGATTATGAAATAAGACAAGAATTGTGATAATTGGGAATATGTTAATTTCTGTTCCCTGTTTGCTGTTTTAAAAAAAAATAATATGAGGTGTAGACTGAACTAATGAATTGAGGGGTGGGTTAATGTGGCCCTCACAGTTAATGTATGTGCCCCTCACAATTAATGTATATTAACGAAAGTTACCAATTTACAGTAAAATTATTCCAAAACGAGTCATCCTTTCAAGTTACAATGAAATCCTTTCATAAATATGGCTTGTAGACTGTGCAAAAGATTTTTGGGCTTCGAGCCTGTGGTTCAATGATCACAACCAAAAGGGGACGTTCTCATCTATGCATTATCTGGAGTCATCCTACCAACTTACAATGAAATCCCTTCATAAATACGACCTGTAGACTGTGCTAAAGGTCTTTGGGTTTTGGGCTCGGGCAGCTGTCACGGCTGAATGATCGTGACCAAAAGGGGACATTGTCATCAAGGCGTTATCTGGAGTCATCCTACCTACCTAAGTTAGAATGAAATCCCTTCATAAATATTACCTATAGACTGTGCTACAAGTTTTTGGGCTTCGGGCCCCTGTATCTGTCACAGATGACCAATCGCGACTAAAAGAGGACGTTCTCATCTAGACATTATATGGAGTCAACACAATGAAATCCCTGCATAAATATGACCTGTAGACTGTGCAAAAGGTTTGGGGTTTTGGGATCGGCAGTCGTCACAGTTGACAGATCGTGACCAAATGGGGAAGTTCTCATCTAGACATCATACGGAGTCATCCTACAAGGTTAAAATGAAATCCCTCCATATTAAATATGACCTGTAGACTGTGCTAAAAGTTTTTGGGTTTTGGGCTTGGGCAGCCATCACGGTTGACAGATCATGATCAAAAGGGGACGTTCTCATCTAGATATCATAGAGGCATCCTACCAAGTTACAGTGAAATCCCTTCATAAATATGACTTGTAGACTGTGCTAATGGTTTTGGGGTTTTAGGCTCGGACAGCCATCATGGTTGTCCGATACTGACCAAAAGGGGATGTTCTCATCTAGACATGACCTCAAACCTGCATATGAAATTTCGTGATGATCGGACAAAAACTACAGGGTGTATCCTGTGCTAAAGGAAAAATGTAAACAGACTCACAGACTAACAGACTTCCGCACACGTGATGGCAATAGCTTATCTTGACTTTGTCAAGTTAAGCTAAAAATGTAGGAGGGCTAAAAATACTCCTCGCATGGCCTGGGGGAGCGAGTAACTCTCCCCAAGCCTACAAGAGCTGAAAGTGGCAAAACTAGAGATGGACTGTCACCCGGTTTTCCCGCACCGCAGCATACCGCCTAGTGACCCACACTGAAAAGGGACATTCAATTTTTCTAAGTAAAAAAAAAATCCAATATGGCCACCAGTCGGCCATCTTGAAGGCGATCAGGATAAAAGATTCTGTCACACACTGCCCCTCATCATGTTGATCATTTTGGTGAAGTTTCATGAAAATGCGACTAAAACGTGGAAGTAGTTCACTCCACAAGTATTTTGCAAAAATCCAATATGGCCTCCCATCGGCCATCTTGAATCTGATCTGGAAAAAATTTATGTCACACACTGCTCCTCATCATGTCGATCAATTTATATTGAGTTTCATGAATATGCAGCAAAATCTGTAGAAGTAGTTCGCTCCACAAGTATTTTGCAAAATCCAATATATCCGCCAATCGGCCATCTTTAATTCGAACTGGAAAAACATTATGTCACACTCTTCCCCTCGTCAAGTTGATCATTTTGTGAAGTTTCATGAAGTGCAACTAAAACTGTGGCAGTAGTTCGCCTCCACAAGTTTACATGTGTAACGGACCGACGACGACAGATCGACAAGTTGACTCCTATATACCCCCCTTAAACTTCATTTTGTGGAGGTATAATGAAGTTTTACTATTAATGAATTCTGCCTAGTGGGCTTTGTACATTTTATTTGGTGCTGCTAACAAGTGTAGTCTCAGCAAGGCGCAGAGGAGTGGAGGGGCAGTGTGGCCATCTTACAAAGATCACTACACAGCAGAAATCTGGGTTATAGGAATAGGCTGTTATGGTAATCATTATTTTCTACTGATAGGAGAGCTAGTTTTCACCCTCCTTAATTTTTTAAGGCGAGCAGTAGGTTAGCAAATAAATCGCTCTCCTGAAAAGGCCAGACCTGTTTATTATCTTACCGGGGCAAATGTCCGGTCTTGAATTTAGCAACCGGGGCAAATGTCCACATGGCAATTGGCCATTCAGGGAAAATGTCCACTCTGCTATCGGGACAAATATCCGCAATTGTCTGTATCCCTTCGGGAACAGTCTGCTAGCTAGTATCATTGTGATTGTTCAAAAAGAAGAGTTGATTTACTCCCAATCAATTGTACACATTTCAAGTGGTTGAGCACACATATTGATAATCTGTATTTCTAGTTTGGTAAACTATAGAAAATGAAAAATCTTAAATAATTTGTTCATTTTTTATACTTACCAATGGTCCAGACTTAGCTGGTGCAAACTCATAACTTTTTAAGGGCCAAATACAAATTTTGAATCCCCCAACCCCCCAAAATTTGCATAGAAATCCAGAAATGTAAATAAAGTCCTATACGGTCCTCCATACCTTTATACACTTTGCATGCACCGCAAGCAGGAAGTGACAGAAATTGGCGACAGTCATCATTCTTACCAGATTATGTGCCTGATAAAATAGAAAATCCAGCGGGGAGGAGTGAGTGGCCCCTCACGGGTGGGCCCATCCCCATCTGGGCCACTGGTAAGTATAAAAACTATACAAATTACTTAAATTTTTCATATTTTTATACTAGAACCAATGGCCCAGACTTAATAGAATAGTAAAAAGGCTGGAGGGTCTAGGATTTAAAAGAATAGCAGACTAAATTTTAGCTCCTAAGCTTGTAGGAGGACTCCCAAAAGTGAATGGAAGATTGGGGGCACGGTGGCGTTGCGGTAACCAGTTCTCGTCAGATCACCGAAGTTAAGCAACGTCGATCCCGTTAGTCCTTGCATGGTGACCATCTGAGCGATCGATTCTCCTGCATTGTGTCCTTGGGCAAGGCACTTAACCCCAATTGTCCACATGGGGGCACGATTACGCCATGTACTAAGGCATACTGCACATTGATGGTGTGCATGTCTTCAACTAATCTAACCCTGCCTGTGCTGCAGTGCGGAGTTACGATGTTGGGAGATTAAAATATGAGGGCTTTTCATATATCCTTCTCTATATAGCAATAGAGGACATACCACTAATTAAAATGAAAGGAGCAATATCCAAGTGAATCCTTATTACTTAGCATAAACCATTATGCTAATTGGGTGTAACAAGCCCCAATTTTAAGGCTAGTCCAGAATAAGATGCTTAAAAGTAGGTTTTAACGGACCTAGGGAACAATGATTCAAATTGGGGACGGTCCTTGATAGGTTTTTTTTAATCATATTCCCGGTCCACTGAGCAACAATGAGCAGCTGCAAGCTCCCCAACATCATAACTCTGCACTGCAGCACAGGCAGGGTTAGACTGGTGGAAGACATGCGCTCCATCGATGTGCAGGTACGTCTTAGTACACACTGTCATGATGCCCCCATGTTGATAATCATGGTGAAGTGCCTTGCCAAGGACACACAACGGGGAGTCCAAATTGATCGCTCAGACAGTCATCCATCCAAGGACTAACCGCGCTCGATGTTGCTTGACTTCGGTGATCTGACAAGAACCGGTTACCACAACGCCACCATGCCTCCACCGAGCTGTACATAAAAGATCTGTATTATCTATAGACAATAACAGCTTCACCTATAGTTACTCACTTACTATAAGGCCAGAAGAGGTAAACAGAAACTACACCCCCCCTCCCCCCCCTCTTTTTTGAAGGAAATTAACCTCCAAAATAAAGAGGAAAGCGGCTGGAATCAAGAGCTAAACAGAATCATCTGTCCAAGACGCAAGACAAAGATAAAGCTCCATCTTCCTTAGTGGAGATTTTATAATAAAATCAAAAGCTTCTAAAATGTATACCGCATCTGGAATACTCTGGCAGTAAAAACGTCAAAGTACTGGACTGGGCAGAACATTGTTAATACGGAGATCAGACGAGAACAGGTAATATTAATATGTACAACCATAAACTTGTCCAATCGAATCCCAATGGAAAGTTATATGAGAGAACTCAGATTCTTCAGAGCCAACCAGCTCAATGTACAAGTAAATCTCAATAAATGAACTTCCAACTGTAACCATTCAAACCTACGAGAATGAGAGAGTAGGATTTCCCCTTTGTGTACCGCTTCCGATTGAAGACTGGATCAGAACCTGGACTGGGATATGATTAAAAAAAAAACTGTCAAGGGACCGTCCCCAATTTGAATTATTGTTCCCTAGGTCCGTTAAAACCAATGACTGTTCAGAGAATGAATATACAACTCCGAATAATGAAGAAATATAGAGAGGACGTTTGCATAGACAGCCTGTAGGAATATCCAATTACTGATCCAAATAGCCCATAATTCTCATCTTTTCAAGAGATACATCTGCCTAATGATAATACATATTAAGCATGCAACTAACAGAATCCCCCCACTGCCCTCCCCTGAAGATAGCCTGTATCATCGGTGTGACCTGAGCGATTCAAAATATAACCAGGAAACTGAAGGAATAAAAATCGATGTAAAATCATATATCGAACCCCCAACCACATTACTTGAATCGCTAGATAAGTATGGCCAGTGAAGTAATACCAAGGCTTGGAACTGCTAAAAATCCCTTTTTCAACTATAGGAAAAACGAAACCTCACGCTACATTCCCAAAGTTATGCTCCTGTTGCTATTCTCAATAAAAGAGCAACAGTAGTAAATAGAAGCTTATCATAACAAAATAACTGGTCAATAACCAAGCATGACCAGTTTTTTGACCCGGCCTGTCTTGTAAAGCTCTCGTCCTAGTCATCTAGAATAGTATAAAACTGTAGAGCTCCATCATGTCTGACCAACTCCATATTGCCGACTAAAGGGTGGAGAGGAATGTGATGAACATGTTGCTTTGCAAGGAATACACCCGACGATATAGCATCGCCATATCCCATGAAATCAAGATAGTATGCCAGGGCCCTAAAGAATACACCATACAGACATAATATCCATAATCTCCAAGTGGAATCATAATCCATGATGACTGATTGGACATAAATGAAGCGGGCAACTAAAACTTAGTTCCGGCACCCCGATCATAGAAACCTAGATGAACTCCTTTTGCTTCGTTCCGATTATTTGCAGGAAACATATTCCTGACAAAAGGAACTAACAACAGGCACAAGAAAGAATGCTCTAATTTCTCACTAGACTAATATGGCATCATCAAAAGGGCTAAATGCCTCAGACTACTAACACAAAAAAAAACACCGTTAAGAAAGAACAACCTCTTTCCTTATAACGTACCTTGTCGAAGAGGACTGTGGTCTCTGCCTAGCTGACGCAGCTTAAGGTCTTCCTATCCGTGAAGACAATTATCTGAGTGTAAACTGCGGCCACGGAAGCTCACTAAATGGAGATTTACAATGCTATCCGCAATAATAAGAGAAAAAACACTGCTATAATTCTCACTAGGCTACTATGGTGTCAACAATAAGACTAATGTCTGAGACACCTAAGAATATAACACCAAGAAGGAAAAAACATGCTTTTTCCTTCTAACGGTCCTATTCCTAAAAGGACAGCGGTCGCAGCCTAGCTAACAAAGCTACTTAGAAATCTTCATTTCCATGAAGTCAGATATCTGGGTGTAACCCGAGACCTTTGAAAGCTCACTAACAGAGACTTATGATGTTAGCTGCTCAAATTAAGGAAAAAAGCTGCTCTTAATACTAATTAGACTAATGTGGCATCAACAATAGGACTAAATGCCTCAGACACCTAAGAATACAACATCAAGAAGGAAAAAACATACTTTTTCCTTCTAACGGCCCTAATCCAAACAAGACAGCTACCTCAGCCTAGCTAATGCAGCTAACAATCTTCTATTCATGAAGACCGAATCCGAGTGTAAGCCGCAGCCTTGGAAAGCTCACTCAACAGAGACTTACGACTCTAGCTGCTATGGCTAATGTGATGTGAAGAAGCAATAAGCTGAACAATTACAGCAGCAGGTCTGTCCTTGAGGCAAAAGATTGAGTAAACTACAGTAGATTCGCTATCTGCTGTAACAGACAATGACCTGACCCCAGATCATATCGGAGCATCTCCCAACTGAATATGCCTCAATGAGCTAGCAATTGGTTATCCGACTTCAGTAGCGATGAATGGAACTGGATACATGGAACTGCATAAACAAATGAAGTTGGAAGCTAGCTTGTGGTCGAATACGCATAGTCCTCATGATGGAAGGGAGAAAAGCAGAACTAGCAGCCAGCCCCAGCTGCTGTCCGGGAGGAGAGGCTCTCCCATTCACTCAGATTATCATCCTGACACAGTGTGCTTCACTGAAGCCTAAGCAGTCGACTCCGACTGCTATCGGGACGGAGAGGACTATCCTGCTCATTATGACAAGCATCCAGAGACACCAACCGGCCTCATCCCCTTGTCTGCTGTCGTCGTTAGGTGAGCTTTATTTTTTGAGGATGCTCACTCTACCCTAACACATATCCCGACTGTAAGGGACCAAACCCAGTGATACTGATTTCACTAATGGAAAACCGCACCACCGGACAAGTTAGCCGCCGTCAGGGAAATAAGGCACGAAGGGGTCTACTCCTTGCTATAATATAAGCACCATGCGACTTCACACTATACTCACATGTGTGCAGATATGGCTGTACAGACAATATGTGGGGCAGCATGCTGCCAAAGGTCAGATATCGAGGCTCATATGAGCAGCAATCCAAGATTCTTCACCACCTGCTGCTCTTGGACGATGACCTGACCCCAGGTTATATCGATGCATGTTCCAATGTCCCAAATGAAGATGCCTCAATGCGTTAGCTTTGGAAATCCGACTTCGACGGGCATGAATGAACCTGGATTCGTGGCAACGAAGAACATCAGAAGTCGGAATGCTAGCTTGTGGTTTACTGTGCATTGCCTGTGTAGCAGTAGAGGAGGAAGCCAAACAGCCAGCCCGGCGCTATCAGGGAGGAGAAGGCTCTCTAGTTCGTTAGGACGAACGGCCCGACTAACTACACTTGCCACAGTCGATGCCCAACTGTTATCGGGATAGAGAGGGCTCTCCAGCTCGACCCATAGCATCCCGATAAATAATGGACAGGCTTCCACTCCTTCCGTGCCATCGTCGCTGGGTAAGCTTTATATTTTGAGGTGCTCACTCTACTCACTTCTACACTCTCCTTGACCGAAACGGACCTACCCGGCCATCCTGGCTCCCACTAACTGGAGAACCGCTTCACCGGTCGAGCTAGCTGCTAGCAGAGCATTAAGAGCACTAAGTAGAGGCCATTAAATTCCTGTTAAAAATCATGAGCACCTTACAGCTAGCTCTGTTTGCTCATCACAAGTGGGGCTCATCAGAGTGTGACGATAGCTGCAAAGAATGGATAGGTGTCGATGAACCATTACCAAATTCTTGTTCCTCTGTAAAAAGAAAGTAAAAAGAATTAAATAACCTGCGGCGACAGCTCCATATCGGAGCTTTGCCACCCCACAAAGAATGTAGACACCCATTTAAATGTCAATCCAATATTCACACCATGCACAAGAATTAGAGGAGGTGCAAACGGCTAAAGCTCAGTAGACCCTGTAGATCAGAAGAGGGCCTAATGGACCCACTCAAAGCATGAATCTTCACTGTAGTTCACTATTGACATACACAAAAATATGGTATAAAACCCTCAACACTCCCTAAAATGTATAAAAAAAAATATTATACATTATAGAATATAACAACATAATAGAAAAAATAAAATTTTCTAAAAATGTAGAGGACAGCCCAAGTACCCAAGGGAATCTAAAGAGCCCAAGGGCACCCCGATAGAGCCCAAATTTGGATATACCACTCCACAACTAGAACATTGGCTAGGGCCTACCATGTAAAGTAAACACTAATATAATAACTGTACTACAATACTAACTAGTTTATCTTCCCCCCACCTGGTTTATCTTCCCCCACCTGAATTTCTTTACCATTTCATTTAATCACAGATTTTTTTCTCGATTCGCTTCCTTACCTGTGTGTGACATTAAAAAGTAATTAAGAGCACATTGAAAAACTCATCGGGCAGTGTGAGAGAGAGAGCTTGATACCCAAAAGGGAAAAAATAAATTTAGCTCAAATTAGCATTGTGAGTAGAATTTTATACATTTTTGTCATTTCAAAACTCATACACACAAGCTGTTAACAGAAGAAATATTTTTGAAGAACTCACATTTTTTCCTCAAATTACCACTGGGATATCATATAAAAAAATTTTTTTTTAAAAAAACATGTCGCCAATTTTTTATTATTTTTTTTTTGCTTTGACTACTATTTGAAGAAAAATTCATCATTATTTTAATATTTTGAAGATCTTAAGAATAAGTTGGAAGAAGAAAAAAAAATCAGGTTGGGGGAGGGGTGTGGGGGGGGGGGGGGAATATTGTGACCAGTTTATCTTCCCCCCCCCCCCCCCCCCCCCCACCTGAACATGAAGCTTCTACCTCAATCACAATTTTGAAGAGAAATTTCCATCAATATTTTCCATGTTTAGACTCTTTTGCAGAAATTGTTAACAGATAATTCTTCAGGTGGGGTGGGGGGGGGGGGGAAATATCCTGACCAGTTATTATCTTACCACCCACCTGAACTTTAAAGTTACAATTTTGAAGAGAATGTCATCAATATTTTCCATGTTTAAGGACTCTTTTGCAGAATTGTTAACAGATAATTCTTCAGGTGGGGTGGGGGGTGGGGGAGATTATCATGACCAGTTTATCTTACCCCAACCTGAACATGAAGTTACATAAAATTCATTTTTTACCTCAAACCACAATTTTGAAGAGAATGTCATCAATATTTTCCATGTTTAAGACTCTTTTGCAGAAATTATTAACAGATAATTCTTCAGGTGGGGTGAGGGGGGGGGGGGGGGAGATATCCTGACCAGTTTATCTTACCCATCTGAACTTGAAGTTAACATAACAAGAGGCCCCAAGGGGCCTGAGGGTGCTCACCTGACATAGTAGCCTAAATATCAACCCAGAGAATTGATTTCAACAAGTTGCATCTGCTCCTCCTAAGAAAAGCTTATACCAAATATCCAAAGATTCTGACCAGTGGATCTAAAAAAAAAGAAGATTTTTTAAAGAATATTCCTCATATTGAACTAAGTTATAATTCGGGCTCCCACAGGGACTTGGCTTTAACAAACTTGAATCTCACCCCCCTAAGGATGCTGCACACCAAATATCAAAACATTCCGACTGGATCTGAAGAAAGATTTTTAAAGAAAATTCCTCATTTTGAACTAAGTTACAATTCAAGCTCCCACAGTGAGTCCAAATATGGACCTAGGGACTTGGCTTGAACAAACTTGAATCTCACCCCTGTAAGCATGGTGCATACCCAATATCAAAAGATTCTGCCTGCTGGATCTTGATAAGAAGATTTTCAAAGAAATTTTCCTGAAATGCACTAAGTTCGAATTCGAGCTTCTATAGTGAGCCCAAATATGAATCTAGGGAGCCGATTTGAACAAACTTGAATTAGATCCACCCCACAATGTTGCATACCAAATATCAAAAGATTCTGCCTTCTGAATCTGGAGAAGAAGATTTTTTAAGAAATTTGCCTGAAATGCACTAAGTTCAAATTCGAGCTTCTATAGTGAGCCCCAAATATGAATCCAGGGGGCCGATTTGAACAAACTTGAATCAGATCCACCCCTCAATGTTGCATACCAAATATCAAAAGATTCTGCCTGCTGGATCTGGAGAAGAAGATTTTTAAGAAAATTGCCTGAAATGCACTAAGTTTGAATTCGAGCTTCTATGCTGAGCCCAAATATAAACCCCAAAGGGCCGATTTGAACTAACTTGAATCAGATCCACCCCACAATGTTGCATACCAAATATCAAAAGATTCTGCCCGCTGAATCTGGAGGAAGAAGATTTTTTAATCTTTTTCCCATTGCCTACAGTGTTAAAAAGTGCTGACTCAGCACTTTTTCAAAGTCCTGAAAAAAGTACCTTGTGATCAAACCGATATGGATTTTTTTTAACCATTCTATTCTACTTGATAAAAGTAAGCTTTATACAAAATAAGAATTCTCTGTGCCATGTAGTTTTGGAGATATGGCAGTTTTAAGGTTTTTCCTATTTTAGCTCCCGAGGTTCCCACGGGGCAATGAGAAATTTTCTTTTTTGTATCAATCAACTACTTATGACCCATTATCATCTCATATCAAATTGATTCAAATCGACCTGACGGTTCTGAAAATAGAAATTTTAGGTGTGGCCAAAATTTTGGCCCCTCCATAACAAAGGCAAATAATGCCCCGACAAACTTCTCTTGAACAAACTTAAGTCTACACCTCTAAAGGAAGCTGCATACTAAATATCAAGTCTCTGCTATTGCTGGTTCTTGAGAAGAAGATTTTTTAAGAATTGGAGCATTTTTTGCCCCATCCCTCTGCTCAATATGAGCCGAAACCTAATCTGACAAAAAATCAAAATGCCCTTATATAACCCCTACTCACAATGAAATTTCATTAATATGCGGTCAGTGGTTTGGGAGAAAAAGGCCCAAACACCACCTTCACAACGGACGCACGGACGACGGATGAAATGTGATCAGAAAAAGCTCACCCTGACTTTCAGTCAGGTGAGCTAAAAATTCATTTTTTACCTCAAACCACAATCATCCCACAGGTAAGCACTTTTGTCACGAATTTTTCTACCCCTATTAAATGGAAAGGTTTCTGAGAAATTTGCATCCTTAATTAGCAAGCATACCAGACAGTTTGCCTTCTTTTCTTATGCTTTTGTGTCCAATTCATAAGTCAATAGCTCTTAAAGCACCGGATTTATCAAATTGTGTTTTCCTTGTAAGTTTGTGTTGTGTTTTTTAATCTAAATCCTTTGACATTCCCACAGAGGAATTTGTGCAAATAGTGAACACAAAATTTTTCTATTTTAACAACTTAAACATATGAGTATGACGAATCCTATGTCTAAGTTGTTGAAAAAAAAACAGTTAGGTTATTGTTTTCCGATTCATATGTCTTGAGTTTGAAGAGAAAAAAATTCAGGTTGTTGTGGGTGGGGGGAAGATGTTGGGACCAGTTTATCTTTACCCCCCACCTGACACTTGAAATTGCCAAATGTCTTGTTTTTAAGGCAAATTAAACCACCATTTTATAGAGAATTCCATCTGTATATTACTGTTCATATCACCCACTTTGAAGAGAAATTCATTGAGGGCTTTCTTGATTCTATTAAGTGCTAGATGTTTTGTTTGAATTTGATGCTGTAGTTTACATGGTTTTTATTGTTATGATAATAAAAGTTCTCAACCGAAAGATGCTTTTTCTTTATTCACTCAGAAATTATCTTACCCACCCCACACCTGAGTCACAAAAGGTTGGTTTTCTTCTGATTTTTTGCTATATTTTCCTT